>JAHZNF010000567.1:0-30754 GCA_027744215.1 Troglopedetes dispersus | reverse complement strand
TTAAAAATTATCCCTGGACACATTGTGGCGCATAAACAATTCAAGTCGCATAAATAAATGTGAGGCTATTCTGTTCACAGCATATTATTGTAAAGCCTACAGTAAATTATTATTACTACCCACAATGTTGAAGGCTGTGCGAGCACTGCCGCGAAGTGACAAGCAATAACCTTGTTATATTTTATCCAGGCGTCTTTCAATTCAGTCCTCCGATGATCTCTTCTACTCAGAATGAAAAAATGTGTCAACTTTTGCATAATTTAAGCCACAAGCAACAAAAAAAGCCTAACGATTATAGCAGAAAATTCTCTCCTACTCGTTTTTTATGAAATTTTTAGGCTTGCCATTGTCGCCTTCGTTCACTGAATTCCTGTGTGAATTTATTTTCTGGGGCTTTTTATAATGGTATTTATTATTACAGAGTGAATACAATATTCCAACGCCCATATAAGACACCAATATTAGCACAGAAGAACCAAGTATACTCATCTTTTTTTTCTATCCCATCACACTACCGGAGGGAGCAACGAATACATAATCTTAATGGTATTTTCCATCCACATTTTATGTAAACATATTATACAATGGTAAACACGACCAGAATAATGTATTGTGAAAGCAGATGCTTCATTGACATCATTACATTGTCGTTATAATCCACTCAACCCATTACCAATTTTCCCGAATGAATTTGCACCCCCTTCGTCTTTTCCATACGAACGGAGGATCATTTAACAGTGGGGGAAGTGCCGAAACTACAGCATGCGAATAGTAAAAATGTATGCTTTACATATGAAACTTCTATCGCACTCTCTTATAGAATCTCTCGTGAAAACGACCACGCTAGGAATCCATTCTCCCGTTCAGGCAGTTTACATTATCCGATTAAAATAAGAAAGGGGAAATGTAATACATACACGGGAAAATCAACCGGTAAGCACATATAACACACCACCATTGGCACTCAACTCAAACCGCCGATGATAATGGCTACATCTGTACATCATCCTCGCATAAAACTCACATAACGAATAAAAGAATGAGTAATAATCAATTCAGTGACAGCAAAATGAGTATGACGATAAGGTAGCACTAATAACCTGGTAGTGACAGCATGCATGCATGCATGCAAGTTTTCATCTTTTGCACACCACCATTCCAAGTGAACTTGGTCCATTCTCTGAGTGGAAATCAACTACAGTGAAATCGCGTTATAAGAATATCGGATATAAGAATAATCGCGCTATAAGAATAGGTCAAGTTCCCCCCGAGAGTTATAGCATGTCAATTTACCCGTTTATAAGAATATTCGTTATAAGAATATTTTCGCTATAAGAATGCAAATGTTCGTTCCCGTCAACTATTTTCAACTCGTTATAGGAATAATTCTTAAAAGTAAAACACTCAATGTCCTGCTGAAGAAAGGCCTGGCGGCAAAGCATACACGCTTAAGTTCGACTCCTGCTGCAAGTAAATAATACCAAAAAATAATGCCACAAGTAATGTCTGGCAGTTGTAAGTGTCACAAAAAGGGTTTGTTATTAAAATTCCCGTTGATTATTAATTCAACATTTTGAGATGGCGAGCACAAGCAAAGTAGTGAAGAAAAGAAAGTCATTTTCTTTGAAGGAGAAAATGGATATTATTCTTGAATTAAAATCGAATTCACCGCAGATAAAAGTTTCAAAAAAATTACGAATTCCTCAGCCCACCCTCAGCAAAATTTGGAGAGATCGAGAACTCATCGAAAGTGCATTCAGACGGATGAGTGGAAAGGTAAAGAAGCAACGTGGACCGCAATTTGAACTCGTGGACGCTGCACTTCTTGAGTGGTTTCGTACAAAACGTGATTCATCAGTTCCATTAAGTGGGCCTATCCTAATTGCCAAAGCAAAGCAGTTTGCTGCCGACCTGAAAATAGAAAACTTTAATGGGACATCCGGTTGGTTGGAGCGATGGAAGCAGAGAAACAACGTGGCATGGCATGTGGTCACCGGCGAATCAGCTGCAGTAAATTTAGATGCTGTGAGTGGATTTACTATACAATTGTGTTTCAGTAAACATTTATCATGCTATAAATGCATTGGGAAAAAGATAATAATGTTTTTAAAAAATTAATTTATTCTTAGGTGAATAATTGGTTCGAGGATAGCTGGAAGCCGATTTGTGATGCGTACAGCACTAACCAATCAGGAACCGAAAAGTTAAAACCGTTAGTCATTGGAAAAAGTGCGAAACCACGGGCATTTTCACGATTGAGATCAATTTCCTATTTACCTGTTCAGTATTTCAACAACGCGAAGGCTTGGATGACTTCAAAAATATTTTCGGATTGGTTGATAAATTTGGATCGTAGTATGCAAATGCAAAAGAGAAGCATATTGATGTTATTGGATAATTGCCCATGTCATCCATCCAGTATTTCTTTACAGAATGTTAAGTTACTTTTTTTGCCACCCAACACCACGTCCGTATCGCAGCCATTAGATCAAGGTATTATTCAGAATTTCAAGCTTCACTATCGCCGGAGAATGGTCCAAAATGTCATTGAAAAGATGGACGCCGGAGAATTGAATAAAATTGACATTTTGGAAGCGATTTACTTTCTGCGATCAGCCTGGGATAAAGTTTCTCCTGTGACGATCTCAAACTGTTTTCGGAAAGCTGGATTTAGGATTCCGGATGGGGACGTGGAACTTGTGGAAGACGAAGTTCGTATTCCAATTGATATTTATGCTCATTGTGCTGGAGTTTCCTTAGATGAGTGCGTCAGTGAATCAAGCTATGCAGAATTAGACAATTGCTTGGTCACGTCATCAGTCCCGACAGATGCTGAAATTGTGCTGAGTGTACAATCTACATGTGATCCAGAATTGGAATCAGCTGGTGAAGAAGACGCCATGGAAGATAACAGTAAAATATCTCCGGTGACAGGAAAGGATGCATTTCGTGCACTTGCAACAATTAAAAACTGGGTCATTCAACAAAATGGAAATGAATCGGCACTGACAAACTTGGATCGGTTGGAAGATTTCTACTTCTCTCATCGCTTTAGCAATTCAACTCAATCAACGATTGATTCATTTTTTATTACAAACGAAAACCTGGGGTGCGCTGCTTAATGATTGTAAAATTTTGTTCATTTAAACTACATAATAGAATTTGTACATGAAATGATATAATAATGAACTGATAATTAAATTTGGATTGTAGTGTAATGATTAAAAACAGTGTTGTTTTTTTTCAGTGTATGAATATTATAATCTTATATTGGAAATTGGCTATAAGAATATTTTATTCTTATATTGGAAATTGGCTATAAGAATATTTTATTCTTATATCGGGAATTGGCTATAAGAATATTTCGTTATAAGCATAGAAATAAAATTGAATAAAAGAATGAGTAATAATCAATTCAGTGACAGCAAAATGAGTATGACGATAAGGTAGCACTAATAACCTGGTAGTGACAGCATGCATGCATGCATGCAAGTTTTCATTCTTTTGCACACCACCATTCCAAGTGAACTTGGTCCATTCTCTGCGTGGAAATCAACTATAACCTTTCCTGAAATAAGCACATGGAAAAAATGTTGCTGAAATAATAGCGGATTATCGGATATGTGCAGTAGTAGTAGTGCGAGGTCCAAGTCCACGGTCAAGTTGGTTAGGTACGTAGAAGCAATGAGGGAAAATGTTTATTGTTCCTATGTGTGTTTAAGATACACTGAATATTGTAAACGAATTGCGGATGTATGTAATGCTTGTATTAAGGAATTATGGATACACTTCGTTATAATACTATTATAGCTTCCTTTTATTACTTTCTCTTCCTCGATCATCTCTATCACTTAATTTACATTGTGTTCATCTCATTTATGTACAACTATATGTATGCACAAACATAAGGTAGTCCACGCATAACGAGTGAGCTTTCAAACATGAGTAACGCTGAAAATAGTATATAATCTCAGCATGAGAAGCAGTAAAATGCTTGCCTTCATATATATTATCTACGCTGTAAACATTGTTAGTGTTGGTGGTTTTCTGTGTCTGATGTGAGTGTAGACTCTTTGCGCAGAATTTTTAGGACGTTTTCCTCCACTTTCTCCTCACCGTTTCAATGCAATCAGTAACAGCATGATCCAGTATCTAAATTATGTGCACACAATACAAACTACTCAGCCGCAAAAAAAGAGTTTCCATCAACTTGTTCCTGGAATAATATTTTACCAATAAAGTAATGTGGATGGCAACGCAGGTTACACTTAACAGTTTATAAGTAATCATTATGGTTAGTTTGGTGTGCATGAAATAACGATGCCCTGCTCTGCTCATTCAATGCATGTAATAATAAAGATATTTGGGTTTGAAGCATGCACATAAGGCGTAAATACATAGGCTCTTTGAAGAATCGTGCACCCCCTTGTTTATGTTGCAACTTTAGCTAAATAATGCGATAAGATACATAAAACGGCGAAAACACGCTCAGTTCACTTTGGCCACAACCACAAGAGAAATTTGCATGTTGTTATTATCTTCATTATTCATGAGCTTTGTTCATAAGCAAAGATGGATGTCTGACTCGTCGGGCTTGCATCTGTAAGTATGTCACTAAGGTGTATGGGAAGAGAAATATTAAATGAACTCACTACCTTATATGCTGTTTCATCGCAAACTTTGTTGCAGTTGATTTTCGCAAATCGCAAGTACATATGTATAAGCAAAAATTTTGATGGAGCTGTGCATGTGCTCTTTATCTTCGAAATATTTTATTGATTTTTTGATAAAAGACAATTTTCAATCTGTATTGAAGACATCTGGTAATTGCATGAACGCGACAATGTATATAAGTGGCCTGCTTTTTTCTTGAGGCGATCCAAATAAGAGTAGAATGGGTTTTCATGATAATGATAACCTTACGTTGATAAGGCAATGTTGTTGCGAACAAAAAAATTTTTGTTCATAAGCAAAGATGGATGTCTGACTCGTCGGGCTTGCATCTGTAAGTATGTCACTAAGGTGTATGGGAAGAGAAATATTAAATGAACTCAATACCTTATATGCTGTTTCATCGCAAACTTTGTTGCAGTTGATTTTCGCAAATCGCAAGTACATATGTATAAGCGAAATTTTGATGGAGCTGTGCATGTGCTCCTCATCTTCGAAATATTTTATTGATTTTTTTATAAAAGACAATTTTCAATCTGTAATGAAGACATCTGGTAATTGCGTGAACCGGCAATGTATATTTATAAGTGGCCTGCTTTTTTCATATCATTCATTATTTTTTATTGGAACAATTTCCACAATATTTTGTGGAGTTCAGTGAGTGTGTCACGTAGCTGGTATAGCTATAAAAATCCAAACGCTAATTGTGCAAATGTATTGTGCTGCAATGAGCTTGTTAAACACTTTGCACAATTCCTTCAATCCCATTGAAAGAAAGCAACAGGAGGGTAAGTGTGCATATTAAATGTATTGCCCAAGCATGAATAAATTACTTTGGAAGGAAAGAATCTAATAAAAATTAGAGAATTCTAGAGAAGTTAAGTTTGGGCTGGAGCCAGGAATTTTTTAAAGGAAAATTGCACAAGCTAAGAATAAGTTTGAGGAAAGTGGATAAATAAATTGCCTTAATATGAATATGCATGAGTGGCACAGAAAATGATCATATTAACGACGTACGTTTGTATATAATGAAAACAAAACTGCACCAGTTTCTACTTTCCCAAAATTGTGTGCACCCCATAGATCAAGGAAGCTCATCTTCTTCCCCATTTAAAAACGCGTAGCAACGTAGCATCCACGTCAAATTCCACATCCGCTCATTTTCTTACGTATATACACACGCAGACAAAGGACGACACACCATTTTCTGTGTAGCAGTGGAACAAGTAGAAGATTAACACAGGCCTTGCATATTCCAAATGACACGACGGCATGGGCAGCAGACAACAACAACAACCGTGGTTGAGCAAAAGTTAAATGTGGTGGTTGGTGGAAGAGCTGATTGTGACTATCATTATTATGCATGTATTCAAAGCTTTATGTTATTTTCAATGACTTTTTAGAACAAAGTCAAATCTTCGGATTTTATGTGGAACATTGAATTTCCCTTTTCATACACGCCAAACTTTCACCAGTCCGTTATAACGCTGCTGCTATCCTTTCGTGCACATTCATGCCTATATCCATGTATGTTTATTTGTGTTCGGTGTCTACCAGCACGAGGCAAAATGCAACAGTGCGTTGTGCATGAACATACTCATCTGCACATAAAACTCGTCGGCATCACCGTAAAAACTGTTGTCAGAGGGTGTTGCATTGGTTAGTGGAAAAGTAACAAAATTAGGGATAAAGCATAAAAGAGGCTACTGCCATGCACGTCACCGTTCCTTCTTCTGCCACTGCATTCATGTCCACATCGGCACATTGGACGTCGAGAATGCTCGTAACAGAATATCATGGATAAGTACATACCACTAAAGTCATAAAGCTTGATCACTTTTCTATGCTGGACCATTATTCTCATGATCCCCCTGATATGTCGTTGTTGTCGCCGTTCCCGTTACTTCCTTGCAATCTCCGATTTATACATTCACATTGCAACAAAATACAATAATGAGACGGGTGAAGTTCTCTTTCCCCATTCGCCACACATACACACGTACCATCATCAACATTTACTGGTTTCCTTAAATTTTGGCTGACAATGTGTTAGACTGCTCATCATCATCCTTTTTTCAACTCGTTTTTGTGCAGTGAATTATGTCTACTTAAACGGGGGGTATTTAGATGAACACGGCTACCGTTGCGATTGTACTGCTTTCATAGAGGCGGACAAAACCGCATCCAAACCGGGTAAACTCGTCCACACACAGAAAATAACCTCCTAATGTCAAAGAAAAGCATATTATATGAATTGCCAGCAGCGGAAAAGGGAGCGCGTAGAAGTAGTAGTAATAGGAGAAGAGGTAAGATTACTCATATCACAAGTTTTACAAGCTTTAGTCAACCCAGTTAGTCGGTTTTTCCTTTTCTTTTGCTCGTATTCATTATTCATTGTGTGCGAAATAATTCCAGTGCCCAAGTAGTGGGAGGGAGCAATGTGTTGCTTGCAAATGCATCATCATCGCTTATGAATTTATGTGCTTGCACAGTGACTGTTGTAACAAGTTGTACATGGTACTGTTTGAAACACCACCACAATGTATACATCCCCAGTCAAACTGGAGTTAATGCTGTGACTGCTGCCGATTTTCAATCAACTGTTTTGTGTGTATAATGTTTGCTGGCAGCATCAGTAATAGTGGCGGCAGAAACGAGAAGAAGTAAAGCTTTCTCTCATGCATGTACAACTGTGACCAGCAGCAAAACTGCTCCTTTCCCTGCCTCACACATGCCACTTCTTTCTTTGCTTGTTGCTTTTGGGTCGTATTTTAGTAGGGAGGATGATGATGATATGATGCCGTGAACACGAGAGTATTCCACCAGCAGAATTATATATGCATGGTGAATACTTTCCCCTCTGCAAAGGACCACGTAGTCATCGTGGTCTCCTCTCTTTGCCTTTGCTTCCTGTTGTAATCGAGGTCTTTCTCTCTTCTCGTGTAACCAGTTTCCTCTCTCCGATGCTACTTCTCCTTTGAAATATCACATATATCATATATAGAGTGCACATGCAGAACTGTTTTCATCTTTTTTGTTTCATTCTCTTTTCGCCTGCTCGACAATAAACAGAAAACTCAGTTCTGTGTCAGTTTTCTTCTGGTACACTCATCAAGTCAGATTGAGTTCTGTATTTATTGCTCCGTGCGTCGATTTCTTCATTGAGTTTTTACTAATCTCTGGCACACTTCCATAGTTCCATTTTTTCCACAGAGACAGAATAATTTTTAGGAGAGTACCAAGGCAGTAAGGAATGGTAATGATCCTTTTGTTTAAGACATAATTAAATCAACTTCTCCTTCAGAGAAACTAGGAGGCAATTTCTATCATTATTTTTATAAACTTGCTCTTTCATCCATTGAGTAAAAACACTGTCAGTTTGTTTTGAACTCAGACACAAGACGTGGGGGTGTTAATATTAAGGTTCACGTAAATGAAGTCAGAAAACATTTTGTAAGGGTGTGTGTGATTCTGATTATCTATGCACTCAGTTTCATTTTTCATTCCTGACAAGGAAACCGTATTGACGTCGATTCTCTCTCGTTTTGGCGTGTTTTCCTCCCCCGCAACACATCACAGAGAAAAAAAGCTCTCGTGTTCTTACACCCATTACCAACCAACCACACACTTTGTTAAAGCAGTTGTTATCTAAAAGTGTACTCACATAAAGTACGGTTGGTGGAGAAGATTCGACGAAATTGTGAAAATTACCCACACTTGTTCCTTTTTTTTGTCTCTCGGGTGGCAGCAGGATGCATGTTACATCTCACTTGTTATCGTTCATTTGTCCGAGAAAAAAGTCAAGATTCTTATTTTTCTGTCTGCTTACAGAGGCAGGAGTTTGGTGTGATCTATTGCCAGTGGGTATTGTACATTCAATAATAATTTGCAATCATCAGCGCTTTTCCTGTTTCACTGTGAAATTGTAGGAGTATGCGTTACGTCTCTGCACCATGCATATGTGTGTGTGTGTGGGAGAGGGAGAACTGTGGTGAAAGGAAAGATTGAACAAGCTGAGGTTGAAAGGGGATAAAGGCCAGGCCATTATCTTATCTATTGATAACTTCCACTGGCACTTCCTTTTCCACTTTCGGTGTTGTAGTCAGTGTGTTATGAAGTTGTATCTGTAACTTATGGAAGAACGCAACAAGTTAGCAGACAAAAATATACTAATTGAACCTATGTAGAAGCTTTCGTTTAGCCTTCCGATGAACAAATTTCAGGTTGTAGAAGCTTTCGTTGAGTTTGATGTAGGAGAAGAAGATAGAAATTGACATAGTCATTTTGTATGAGTCTGTTGTACTCAAAGTGTTTAAAATTCAGATTTTTGTTTGTATGTAAGTTGCAGTCTGTATTCCACACAACTTCCACACGTGTTGTATAGAAATTTCCGATGCATTATGGATATACGGGTTTCAAACAGAAGGATCCTAGTTTGTATGTGTACATGTTCTGCCTCCCGTGTTTCAACTTCTCGCGCTCTCTAGAAATTGTCGTCACATCACCGGTTGAGCATTTGCCTGTGAAATCAAACGGTTTTCCTTCTTCCCACATCCATGCACGTCAAATGTCATAAAAACTCGGCACAATAAATACCGATTCAGTAAGTGAGGCAAAAGGGCGAAATACATAATATAGTAAGCTATAAATACTATACTCCAACCATTAACTATTACAACTACATATTATGTGCTTGCACAGAAATGTTAATATATTCGAGGAAAGTGTCACACTTCTACTTCATCGCACTTGTTGATGATGTCCTCAGGAGTGTAATATACTTTGCAACAGTGTGTTCTTTATATTTATGTGAGTTTTCTCCTTTTCGTGGTGTGATCTCGGGTGTGCTGCTAAAACTGTCTGCCGAACGTACGTTTATATGTATGTACATATGTATATAAATGTATGTATTTTAGGCATACATTCCTTCAACTGGTTGTTGTCGACAATGTGAGTTTCCCAAAGCTATATTCAATTATTAAGCACTACGAAGCATCTTCACAGGCATCATTGTTGATTGAAGTAGTGGAGCATGATATATGGGTATCTACACTATATTGTTTTTAGTTGTTTGTTGGCACTTGCTCCTTTTTTCTGTTTCCCGTCTTCCCTTCCACTATACGACTTCTTCTTCACTGAGACAAGTTATCATTACCACGACTTGAGACAAATTCGCGTGGGCAACGAACCAGCTAACCAACGACCCTCGGAAGCACATAATAAATATTTGTGTGAACGAGGGGAAGCCAAGAACAAAAAAGTCGAGCACAATAACAGGAGTGTGCGGTCACACTCGAAGTTTTATAGGTGTAAAAGAAATATGGCTAACGCATATCAGAGTGATGATCATTAGAAATAACAAGTACGCGGTACACATACATTACTTTATAGAGACAACCAGAGGAATGAGTGAGTGATACGATGAAGCATTTTTCCTTTCTTTGCTCACAGCATTATAGTAGGACAGTGGAAAAATAAATGTCCTGAGACATCTCCCATCAACACGCGTGTGAGGAAAGAGGGAAACTAAGAAATGGACGCAATGACTGTTGACGTAACAGGAGTAATTGCAGCAAAACATAAAACATTGCTCGGTATATATAGTAGAAGCATATAACATTGTGATTACTTAACGAAGCCAGTAAACCACATGCCAGAGACCACATTGTGACCACCAAAAAACACAAAGGTTTCCGTTCAAACGAAGAAAAAAGTCATGTATCAAGACACGACCGCATTGACATTATCGTTAGATCTTTGTTTTTCTTCCTGTGTTTCCTCCTTATTTACTACCCCTTTTATCTTTAGGCATCAACATGCATTTATGCAGATACGCTTTCACTTACTTTAGTTGTTCTTCAGGATTGTGGAAGAATCGAGTCGGGAAGGAAAAAAAACTTTTCTATCAGGAAAACTGTATCTAGTTACAATTTCTATCAAAGTAAAGGCGTTACCATTGATGTCATACACTCTTCGAATGGAGCAGAAGCGTGAATACAGCATAATACAAATGTGTGACGAAGAAAGCACAAAAAAATCCTTCTTTTTAAAAGGAAAATCTACTTTCTACATTTGAGTCAATATGCATTAGAGGAATTTTGACAGAAGAGCAAGCATATACGTAAAGGCACATTGGCACAAAAGGAATATTTATGACAGGAGAAATTCTAAGTGAAAGCTAAGCCAAAGATGACGACCAAAAAAGCGTCCGTAATATAATAGTCACATCACACACACAGACAACACCAACAACAGTCGCGCATAAAGCGTTACCATTTCACCACCATTGTTGAAGTGAAATAGTCGTGTGGTGGTGTGAGAAAGCAGTGATGAGCCTTTTTTTCTTCTTTCTTGTTAAGCTACGTATCATCATCGCTGCTCCTAAAAAGGCCATTGTATTTAAAGAAATGATAGAAAAAATGCTTACCACGACGACTTCTTAAGTGGGATTCACTATCAACACCACCGTAAAAACAGCTATTCTTTTTCTGTTTTTTTCCTTTTTTCATGAATCCCTCTTCACGTTTTTTTTGGTTCAGGAAAGAGCCTTTCTCATATTTTGACTTTCTTTAAAAGTTTCTACAATTCCGCATGTAAACATGTTGCATGTAACATGTATTTTTTTCGGAACTTGGTTGCTAGAATGCATTCAGTATACACAACATAAATAACATTTTTGAGAGGCGTAAAATGCATTCCTCTATCTCCTCCAACTTTCAAGCATGTATCACCAAAGCAAGAAGGAGAGAGAGAGAGAGAGCGAGAGAGAGAAGAGGGAGAGAGTGAAAGCTCGTCAGTCAACTCAAAGGCTGATCTCAGAAAGGAGGTGGAGGAGTTTTTAGTAGTCGTAGTAGGAAAAGGAAAACGAAGCTATATTTAATTTTGAAAGAAATCCTCCACTCACTTTCAATTATGTGAAGGCTAACAACATTATACACTGACATTAACATTTCCAACTTTCTTTTATCCCTTCTCTTTATATTCCTTTTCCCTCTCCTTTTCTCCTGCCTACGTCTCACTTCTTGTTCAGTGCTCTTCTCACAGAGTTATGAATAACGCGCTGTTGTACTACTTTCCCTTGTTTCCATTCAGTAATGATAATAATATGATATCTGTCTTGAGGAAATTGTTCCGACTCGTCATACTATTATTATACGGCAGTCTTGCTGAGCACAACATTTTTATATGCATTTTCATCCTGGTCACCATGAACTAATTCGTTGTTTAGAGTTTCACAATAAAGCACACACAACAGGGCATGTCGACGAGCAATGTTCCTCATCATCAGAGAGGACATGCTGCTTTTGGGAGAAACTATGAACTTTTTTTTATTGGGATCTGCATATTTTTTGTTTAAAAAAATATTACGTTAAGGAGCAAAAAAGAAGGAATTTTCTTTGGCTTAGCTGTACACAGCAAAATTTAGCCTAGGTTTTGGATGGGTGAAGGAACATAAAAGAATGCAGATGAAGGATAAAACCGTGGTGGTTGCTGGTGGTTTTGAGTTAGTCTTTTTTTGCAGGGGAAACTCATGTCTTTCAGGTTTTTTTTGGGTGTTACATATAATTTGTTGTATCTTACTCATGCTCAGTCCAAGTATTTCAACTGGGGAAAAGCGTTGAGTAACCACGAAAATAAAATGAGCAAATATGAAAACTAACGTGAATCACCAGCGTACACAGAGCATGTACATGCCATCGTTTCCATTAAAATGCACAAAGTACAAGAAAACGTGAAAAGGAAAAACTCGACAAGGAGAAGAGTGAGCAACCAAGAAAAAAATATTGCAAGTTTTCTCGTTTTTTTTGCCCAATCCCTCGTTTTCTTTTTGAGTTAGCATACCAGTAGGAGTAAACAAGTTGCATGGAATCTTTTTTACAACAACCTAATTTACTCTACTGCAATATATATTTGTCGTTCAAAGTAAGTCTTCTTTATACTTAATGGTAACTACTACGAAACATTTTATATCAATCCATTTCCCTCTATTTTTTTTGATCTGAGAGAGGTTTGTGCCAGGAGCTCGTTTCTCTTGAAATGTTATACCAGTTGCTGCATTATTATTACGGTGCCTCAGTAATGTCTGCAATCTTGAGTTGAAAGAGAATACATAAATGCAGGATCGTCTTGAGGAATTCTTTCATTCATAAGTTTCTCTTCCACTCTACTGCTGGCAAACGGAGTGGTGAACGATATATTTCGCGTCTTGTGCCCATGAAATCAGGGTCTTCTTGTGTGCCACCACTTCTTCGTCCTCTCACTTTCTCCACACAAGTAATATTATCCCAGGGCCAAAAACGGTTAGCTTGTGCATCTCAGGTACAAGGCTATACATCTGTTGCATTATATATGAAATTCTATATTGGTCGGAGTAATCTTATAATAACAGTTTTTCCTGATACTTCCTTGCTTGACATCACAATTTTTAAAAAACATGTTGATAGAGTATGATTGTTCAGAGTTTGTTTGGTCTCAGGTTTCCTCACTGCATTTGTCTTAACTCGTGCCATGCTAGTTGTCTTGATCTTTTGCGAACACGGTCTATAAATAGAAGAGTGTTTTCACTCAAATCCTTGGATAATTTACGGGAAAAGTATAAATAGAATGGAAGTAAGTGTAACAACAATGAAGCACAACAGGATAGGGGGTCGGAAGGAGAGGAAATAAAGTAAAAGAATGTGGCGCTCATTCATTCTTTTCCTGTCAGCGGAAGAGTGCAATGATCACGACGAAATGAGGGGGAAATTGAACCGAGAAATAAAAAAGAAAAACTATTAACGCCAAATGCAGAAATGCTCTTGTCGCTGAAATCCACACACTCAATCACGATTAATAAACATGTCACCAGTATAATTTCCGGTTCATTATTGCTCCCCACTTGTCCAAGAAGCCGCAGATATAATTTTTCCATTGTTTGTGCACACTCATACATTTTCTTCTTTCCTCCTCTCACAAACAGATTGGGTCGTGTGGTGTACATGCATGTCTGTCTTATTATTATTATTGGTTTTTGCGTTTGTCCATGTCGGTTATGTGGAGTTTTGTGAGCAAGCAGAAATCCTTCTTACTGACAAAGAAAGTTAGCGTGGTGGAGTCAGGTTGAAATGAAATTGCTGTTGTTTAACTTGTGTTATTACACAGTACAATGCGTAGAATAATGTGTGGATTGGACAGTATTTAGTTGTGACACGACAAGGCAAATCAACGGTTTAACTCCTGCTGAATACCTAAAGTGCGCCTTGTCTTGGATTCCAGAGCATACCTGTTGACATGCCCAACTTGATGGCTTTACTAGGTTCTCTCCGTTGGAATTCATTTGAAGGAAGAAATCTGGTTCCCACAGAGTGAGTTAGGACGGAGAAGACGAAGTGCTTGTAGCTTGTCAGGAGAATCAAGCCACCACCATCAAAAACATTTATCACTACAGTTGTACTCCGTATCTGCTTCCATTCACATCATATTCCTTCTCTGAGTTCTCCACTTTATCTCCATACTGAACTGTAGCAGCGCTCTCGCACTCGTCTTCTCACTCACTGCAACGGTGTTATTAAGTTCCCCTTTCTTGCGGAACGGGAACGCAAGGAAGGAAAGGGAAGGAGAGGAATATAAGAGAGGACGGGAAAGCGGAACGTTTTTATTCACTTCAATTTTAGTTTGGTGGTAAAAAAGCAGGTAAAAGAAGCAAGAACTTCCTTGAAGCAGGACAGGGTAGAACATATAATAAATAGCAGAGTGTGAGAGAAAAGTAGAAGTACTGCGAGAAAATGCACATGTAACCTCTCTCTGACTATAATACACACTTTTTTTCAAAGAGGTGAGAAAAGCATGGAAATAAGGGAAGGCGAAAAGAATCCTGCTTTTTAGTAAGAATTCGTTGTCGTTAGCACACGGGCTTCCCCCTCACTTTTCCTAGTTCACCAAGAGTACATCATAACCTAGCACAGAGGTAAATCATAGAGCAAATGGAAACTTTTTGTTGTTGGTAGTCCCTGTTGCATCACTTTCTCTGACTGCTAAAACTACTGCCTTCCAGGTATATAAAATACTGAGGGGAAAACTTATTCGCTCACTTCTACCTCGCATCGTCTTGTTATCTCTAGTTATTCATTTGTTTGACGGGTACACTTGTTCAGCTCTGTCTACCACTTAAGTTTTAGATTTATATTGGACAGATGCAAATAATAATAAACTGGTGCACGCTCAGGTACCTCAAATAGGTATACATGTACCAAGTTGTCATGTGTGGCTATGAAATTTTCCATCCTCTTAAAATGTAGTATTTAAGTTTTGTTTGGGAGAAGGAGTAAGTTTTTGCAAGAGAAGAAAAAAAAACATAATAGTATACCACGGTTTGCAAGTTTCCGCTAGGTATTGTTTTGTTATTCAAGTTTTTACTCATCGTTTTGTTTGGAATACAAAGTTCCTTTTTAAGGAAAGATGGAAAGTAAAAAGGGTACATCACAAACAACAGAACACTATACTAATCTATACACGTGTGTGCTTTTACTTTAGTCATGTGCACCTATCTCGTCGGGAGAACTCTTTGTCATCTCACAGGACTCACCATCAGGCAGTGTGACGAACTCTTGCTGGAACAAAGTGCAAAGCAACATTGATAAAAAGGGGAAAGAAAAGGAGGAAAAGTGAAACAAGTAAACTACACATAGGACAAATATATACAGACAGGGAAAAAAGTAAATTGAAAGTGACAAGATTATGTGCGATATAGTAATCCCGGAAAAGTATTAGAATGGGGGCGAACTTTACGGTTGTTGAACGTAGCGCACCCAGTTTTTCGACGCCGTGTTCAATGAAAAAAGAATGATACCGCGGGGTGACCCTAGAGAACTCAAATGTAAACAGATATACACTGATAAAGAAAAGTTGGGGTTTCTTTTCAAAACTGGGAGGAAGAGTGCACCAGTAGCTAGCTACCTCAGCCCTCGTCTTCTGGAAATACAATCACGTACACGTTCACCGAGAACTTTGTGCCATCAATCAACCAAACGATCATCAAGGTATGTGTGCTTTCACCCTGAATCTTTTTATTATAACGCTGAATTAGGAGATA
This sequence comes from Troglopedetes dispersus, assembly GCA_027744215.1. Taxonomy (NCBI): domain Eukaryota; kingdom Metazoa; phylum Arthropoda; class Collembola; order Entomobryomorpha; family Paronellidae; genus Troglopedetes; species Troglopedetes dispersus. The sequence continues at coordinate 15,012 of JAHZNF010000567.1, read as the reverse complement.
TCATATAACCGGTAATCTTAAATTAGGTAATAATACATGATATTCGACGCAAGAATTCTGGGTAGACTTGTTAAATTTAGTAGTTATATCGTTGAAGAGTGAAAATGTTGAACTTGTGTTTGATTTAGCGAAATCGAAGAAAGCGTTTACTGACTTATAGCTAATAGATTTGTTTGCCATTGGTGAATGTATGAAATCACCCCTTTGATAAATTAGACAAAAAGAAATAAGCCTGCTGGTGTGTTTGCATGCTTGTAAGTAATTGGTTTCGGAATCGTCTCATACACTATAAATACTCTTCTTCAAAAACTACGACCTAAAGTTTACTTTAATTGCGTTGGTATTCCAGTGATAGGCGTTAAATTGAATGAACAAGGTATACGAAATTACGAGGAGAACCGTTCTAGCGTGATGAACGAAAACCCCAGAAATCCCTCGTATTTCAACACAATTATAAGTTAGTGGGTAATCTGATTAAGAAATTAAGATGGGAAGAGTAGAGCAACTTTATAATAAGAAAAGGACAAGAAAATTGATCATGCTCCACCATGTTTGTGCATTTAATCGTGAAATTCTATCGTCATCCGGATCATCTTCCCACCGTCGACATCAGGAGGAGGACGGATGAAGCCAGACAGAAAAAACTAACTTGTTGAACCCCACTTGTGGCATGTTTTAATAGCATTCTTTCCATTTGCTTGTTTCCAACTGAAAAGTTCATGTAGTCAACTTGACAAAATGTGTATTACTTATTATTATGCATCTTTATACGATTGCGTTTAATTGAACGAGCTGTATACGCTCGCAGCGGGGCTGCTGTGGTCGTATTCTTTTCAACACAATGTTAGCATCACAAGCGGCCATTAAGCATATTCAATAATAACGACTGCTTTCCACCAGCTAGACACGAGTCGACACAAAAGCTCAAATGCGTACATACGTTTTCCCTGTCCTTGGTCAGCCCTCGTCAGCCATTCACTGTGAAAAACTACTTTAGATTTTATGACTGGAACGAGCAGCACATAAGCCATAAGCCTTTTTTGACTCGCTTGTCATCAGAGCAGAATGTTTGTTACAGGCGCAGTATAATTTGACATGTAGCCGTTGTAAAAGAAAGTGGATGAAGTGTTCCACGCCAGTTTATTATTACACTTACAAACAGCGTTAGCTAATACGTCTCCACCACTCGTGTATGCAGACATATGTACGTACGACTTACAAGTCATTACAGACACGACGAAAGAAAGGAGAGGGAGACAGCCAGAGAATACGAGGAAAACAACCAAAGCAAGTAAACTCCTCTTATTACATCTATTGGCGAATTACGGGGTTGAGTTGTTAGTTGTTACGACGAAGCAGGCAATCTATTTTCCCACTTGTGGATCTGCTCCTCTGAGATAGCTATAGTTTAGACTGTGCTGAGGACTCTCGCAGAGCATCCTGAAATTATACCAAACCCGAAAGAAATAATAATAGTAATGATAATACTACACCAGCAGTGCTTCCCACTCCATGAAACATCCATGTGCCATACACACCAACTATGTCAGAAGGCACAGGGGCATTTCAACACTTTCACATCCCCTTTCACTCCAGCACACCGACAAAATAATGTATGAGGAAAATTTTCACTGGGGACTTTCAACTGCTCGTTCTACTTTACATTCCAAATTACAGGATATATTTTTGCCTGTTATTTCTCAAAGAGAAACTCCAATCCTATTGCTGCTGCTGATGACCTCAAGAAATATATGCACAATTTCGCATTCTTATTTGGGAGAAATACTTTTAACCAAATACAGAAAAACATATAAATATATGTTTCATGATCATAAACTTTGTCGCAGAGAACGAATCTAGTTCAGTAAGTGTCTTGCCTACTGTTTTTACCACAAAAGCCATACTTCCAATTACAGCAGAAGACCAAAATAAATATATTGCATATCAAGATGACGCATGATGGCATGATAAGGGAGCATATACATATATATGACATTAAAGCACAGCGTATATGTAAGAGTAATAATGATGATATGATGATGTAATGAAAAGCAAGGAATTACTAATTCAATCCTCATCATCGTATTGTACAGCGAAAGTGCATAATTTGCCTTAACTGAGATACTATGCAGTATTTCAGCTACTCATTCGGCGTGTCTCGAACCAACTTTTATTCCCAATCTCACTTGTGAATATAAATATCCCATTTCTTGTAAAGCGAAGAAGAGCGCTGGTAATAATAGTGGGTGTCTTTTTCCTCATTTTAGCACATAAACTTTCTCCGTTTGTCGTGTGTGATTTAAAAATATCGTATATGTCATCATTGAAACTGTTTCTCTTCGGGTTTCACAGTTCCATATAAACTTGTTTAATTGCTATGCTTCAATTTTGGGGAGTGGAAAGAGCAAACTCAGCCTTGCTGGGGAGCGTGTAGGTAGACATGTAATAACGGAGCAGTCGGTTGCTCCACTGAGTCTAACGTGCTTCTGAATTTCTGAACGTATATTTGTCCTCGTTAAACAATATTCAGTGTCTCTGCGATGGAAGACGGATGTTATGTTGTTTAACTATACGTAATAAACTCACAGTGAATGAGCTCCTTAATTCAGTTAATAATGCTCATTTAAAGAAACAATTCACTAAGTAAAATGTTCTATGTTTATATCTTCTCTTTCAAAAAGTTTTTGCCTTATATGGTCGAACTGCATGGTGCTATAACTGTTATAATAGCATCTTAAAAGCATTTCTTCTTTTCCCTTGTACATAGCAAACTTTGCAAGTGAAGGTTTAAATTTTCAAGCTGGAAATTGTTTCATCTCTTGGACTAATAATAATAAACAGGTCACGTTACCAGATAAGCAACTCCTCTCACACATTGTGTATACGATTTTGCTTCGCATCGTGAAATTTGCACTAACCGGATTTTCTTTCATAAAACTCCTAGGTTGGAAGGACATAGACAAACGTTACCTTGCAAGTGGCAAAATATAAATTGCATAATACTACTAATTTCCCTTAGTCTTCGGGCCATATCCAGATGCTCAATACTTGATGAATCCAGATTGAAAGGAAGAAGAAATTCTATTCAAATTCTGAATTAAAGGAGCGATCTTGAAATCTTCTTTTAGTTCAAGCGAGACAGTGGAGAAAGTCTGAAAATAAATGCGTCATAACTTTCACACTATTACAATACAATTCATCAAGTGCTCATTTTGACCAAGCTTTCACACCGCTTGCTGCTACAACTTTTCCTCAAGCTAAATATTTCTCGAATAACTACGCGACGGCTAGTAACGAGTGATGTGCTACATACTTTATTGTGCTGATAAATGATGTGTTCCGCCATTTAATCGACCGGTCACCTCCAAGTGCTCATGCAAATGTACCAAAATATGTGCAAATTGTTGGTCACTACATAATGATTGCAAACGTTTGCAAACATTTTTAGGGTAGAATTTTTAGGGTAACTTTTGTAGTTTTTTTACACAGTCAATGTTAAACTTATCAGCGTGGAAAACAAAAACTACTCTCTTTCCAGCTGGCATCAGGCAATCTTGCTTTCTTCGTGGTACTTTCCCTGATCCAAAAACTTCATTCAAACAATGTATGTATATGTAGCTTTAAGACAAATTTTGTAAGAAGCCGTTTCATGATGGTGTTAAGCTTGTCTTTTGTGAAGTGATGCTTTAATATCTTCCAATTTGGTTACTGTTAGTTCATTGGTATAGAAAGCGAAACCCAAAACTGAAAACAACCACGATGTTATGCAGAGTAACGTGCAGTATTTCGTATTTCTCACGCTGTGTGAGTTTCATGAAGAATGGAGGCCACACGGCTTTTGTCTTAAAATGGGAGATACAATTTTTAGACCTTGCAGCAATATCTGCTTCTTACAACTGAAAAGCCACTCACATCTCCACATCTTCTTGGGTTTGCTCATTTTTTAGAACCTCTGTTTTTTTGTAAGCTGAACAGAATTCCTTGCTTGTAGCTCACACCGTGGAGATGTGGCAAGAAATTCCTCACACATAAACAATATTAAGTATATATATATATATATCCTTATTGTCTTTATAAGCAAGCCCTTTTCCTGAATCGAAACATCTTTAGCGTTTACATTATTTAACACAAAATACTACTTACTTTTGGATAAAGATGCATAGACATGTATAGACCATACATCATTTGATAGGTAATAATATATTAGGTACGAAGTCTGGCATGAACTCTCTCATATGAAATGAATAACTTGGTTTTATTGCCTGATGTCGTGCTTCTTGTCAGATGAGTATTGAAGCATTGGAGTTCAGCTTGGATGTAGGAAAAGCATGGGGTCCGTTTTTTTATGGAATAAACCCCGCAGAAACATCGAACTATCACCACTGTAGTTACGATCTATTCACTGTACTCGGACACCACTGCGCACATGATCTACGTGGTGTAGTCACTGGATGCCACTGCTTATTATGTGGTGATCAACGTCATTTACATGCTACTTAATAATAATAATAACATTATAAAATGCACTTTCGAAATTGGTCGAAAATTCTGTACTAGGCAATACGTAACCAGGCAAATGAATAGAATGCCTCTGCAAATCACGACAAATGCATTTTCTGACAAATCCGTTAATTGTAATTGGTCAACACTACTTGTTAAGCAATTTACGAAGCTTAAGATCATCTCAGGAAGCTCGCTTGCACAAAAAAAAACCGATGACAGACAGACACACTCAGAGGGACCGTATATATATCATGAAACAATTTCGATGTTAAATAAATATAATTTGATATGGTAGCATTAGAAGCATCATCATACTACCACTCGCATATAGTAGGAGAGGAATGTGTGTGTAGTGAAAGCAACAATGTACGAATTATTGATGCCTCAGAAGAATTGGTTTTGGTTGTTGGTCTGGAATGGCTTCGTCACTACCTTTCGCATCCTTTTCGTTTTCTTCCCTTTTCTTTATTAGCCAATGTCATCTGGGAAAAGGTTGTGTGAACGAACGTTTTATTTGGACGTATTCACACTGCACAACAAATCATCATAGCCTTCGTACACACTAAAGAAGATATACACAAAACATGCGTTTATGGATAGAGAGAAAGTGTTCAAAGCAATGTCTAGCTTTGTTTTTTATACTACCACATGAGGAATGAATAATGAAAGAGATAAATTCTCTCGCGCTAATGCAGCCCAAGAATCACACTTGAATAAAGCCGGATACCAGGGAATTTGCACATCAAGCATAATTTTTGAGCAACATCTCAATGTTCAATGTGTGTGTGTCTCTTTTGAACAGAGAAAGTACATAAAGTGTTTTTATACCAAAACTTGAATGTGGCTGACTGTTGAGTTGTTGTCAGATTCGAGAGTAACTTTAGGTTACTTACTTTTCGGACATACCACATTTGTTTTTGATTTGTTAGTTTTTGAGGTTAGGATGTAAACGGAGTTCTGGTAAAAAAACGTGTCTCCGGATGACCCTGTAACTCTTCGTAGTATTTTAATTGAAAACGGGAAATTAGAGCAAGGACAAGATGATTAAAAGGGACTACAGAAGTTAAAATAATATTTAGCGTACGAATTAGTACATATCTCAACGAAACCTACCAGTTCCAGGCTTTATATCACTATATCAGCCTGTTTAACGGACCCCAAAGTAGTCCGTAAGGTTCATTACTCCGCGCAATGTACCTCCTCGACCAAATATTTTTCACTTACAATTTACGAATTGTATCAAGTGAAAAGAAGTATGCTCTCCCACTGCATAAAACGTACATATTTTATACGAGGTGTGTAAATACAAAGAATGTAATGGGGATGTTGGACGAAGACGACTATTAAAAGTGAGAAATTCTAGTTGACTCGAGTCACAGCAGCTTCTCCCCATTAGGAAAGAGCAAGTTTCCCCGCAGGCCGGAGTAACCACGGAAGGTTCATTAAAACGGGGAATTTAAAGCAAACAAAATTGGCAAATGTGTTCATGGATCCTGGAACGAGCGAGACAGTGAGCGAGAAAAAAAGTTGACAAAGTTTGCAAACGCTGCTGCCGTAGTTGTTGTATGAAGCAGTAGTATAGAAAAAATTGGTACTTATTCTCACAGTCAATCTTCACTTAGGAGAGTTTGCTTTAGCCCACACGAAACACAGTTAGTTTGGTACCGCTATATTACATACTTACAAACAGACAGACACATCCGAGTAGCAAGTTGAAGTCGTGCATACCACAGTAATCAACTAGTAATGTTTAGATTATTCCGTAGTACAGCACATCTTTCATTTCATGATGACGTAGTTTGCTTGCACGCAGTAGTGTTGTAGTTTCCTTGTACCTCAATTTCTTTGTGCTGACTGACACAAGTAGAACGCATTTACTCTGGTCGAGTCACAAGGTAAAGTCAAATGAGGAGATGGTCGTAATTCGATGTGGAAACTTGACCCGTTCACCACTGTCATTCACATCCATGAAATATACCTACATGCGCTGGGCACATCATAAATCATCTCCGGGTTCACACGCGTCGTGTACGCTCCTGTTGTCGCAAGCATTATTGCACTCCGATATTTCTCCGCACTGCTTATACCAGACTAAATGGAAAACTTTCACCACTAGAATTTTTAAAAAGGGGAGGAGTTTAGAGTATCTCGACGTTTCCGTCAAACATGCAAATTGTGATGTGTACATTAAACGAGATGTAGGTTGCATATATGTATTTAGTTAGTCATAATCAGCAGTATGGTTGTGAGTATATTTAACTCGTTTACGTGTCTACAATTATGTAATTTGACAATGTATGTAGGTATTTCAAACTAAGCAAACTCTTTGGTAAGCGAAGCGAAGAGAAACCAGAATCATTCTCATTCTATCAATTGAGCTGAGAGACTTTCAGAAAGGAAAATGTTCGCGGTCCGTAGTGTAAAATGATACAAAATGTAGTTTCACAATTTTGCTCCCTTTGACGCTAAAGAAAAGGAAGAAAATCAGCTGGCACCTTTATGTGTATATATATACTTATGTTAGGTAGTAAAAGTTCGATGATTCAGCTTCCGTTCGCCTTCACAGCAAAGTTAGCAGCCGCACGTTTAACACCGCAAAGAAGGCACTTTCATTTCATTTTACATGCGAAGATAATGAGGATGTACAGGGAAAAACTGTAACGTGGGTCTGACTTTTCTTGTTTTTCCAGTACAACTAACAGCGTAATTTGATTGTGGAATTGCCTCTCCTCTTTCCCTTTCCAACCGACTGGAGGAACATCTCTCAACCTTACTTGAAGCGTGGTGCAGCCGATCTGGCAGAAACGTACCCAATGTTGGTACTCGACGTGAAGATGTTGGAGGAGTCGAGTGACTTTTACTTGAGTGACTCTTCATCCACTGCATCCTCCATTGCGACAGTGCTAACGAGCAACAGCATAGATGACCAACCTGACGGGAACGCTCACCTGGGCCTGGGGCTTGTTGGGATCAGTCCAGTCACAGCAGGACTTTCACCGCAAAGTCTTACGACGTTGACAACAACGCTTCACCCTCTCGGAATTTGCCATCAAAGACAGCACCACCACCAGCAGCAGCCACCACCGCCACCTCAGCTACCTTCTCAAGCAGCCAGTCCAGTTCACTTACAGTGCTTGTCAAGTATTGGCAGCAGCAACAACACCACCACTACAACAATTCCCCAGCCACCATCAGATCTCCAGCTGCACAGTCCGCAGAGTGTGGCCTCCAGCAGTAGCAGTTTAAGCAGTATGGGATCCTACAACAGTGGGATTGCGCCCTCGCTAATTTCAGATAATGCCAGTGTTGCTCATCCTTCGTCAATAATGAGGACGGCGAATGGCGGAGACACCTGCATTGACACGATGGCAGCTGACTCGTCAACTGGACACTTGGCAAAGAATGAATCTGAATGTAACAACAATACGGCGAACTTCAGCAACAACAACAACAACGCTAGCAACCCTTCCACCACGCCAAGCAAAGAAGGTGGAGAGTCCGTGAAAAAGAAGAATCCTGTCGGAAGACGTAAACTGATTTTGAGTGCTCGGGAGAAAACACTCAGAAGACTTGAGAGCAATGAACGAGAACGACTTAGAATGCATTCCCTCAATCAGGCTTTTCAGGTAGAGCGGACGCCTTTTTATTTCACCTTTCACTTTATATGCAATGTTATCTATCTCTTAGTAGTCACAAACTGTGACATGCTGTGATTTGGAAATGTCGATTTTTGCGGTTTGTAGCTGTGTGCAAACAATGTACATAGATCCGTACATAAGCATTTTTGCTTTTACACATACGTCCTCCGAATGTACAACGAGTAACGTTTCTTCTTCCTTAATGCTGACACTCAGATTGAGTGCACGTAAAATTCTATTTGCACAAACAAAAAAAATTCTGTTATAATGTCGGACTGAAAGGCAAGGAAATGACAGCTTGTCATTCTTACAGCATAGGTAAGGTACCAGGAGGTCATACATTTAAAAGACTCAATGATCATTTAAGACTTGTTAACCCATGGAAAATTTCAAGAGCAAAATGAAATGCACGCAGTAGTTATGATAGTTGTAACGTGCAGGAGACTAATATACTGGTGTTGTAGAGGCACTCGTGCGTCGACGAGCGAGCTGTACACCTCAAACATTCCTGCCAGGAGCAATTGCCATAACCTTTAATATTTCCTGTATTTGCCACGTGCCATTGAGGGTTGAGTGAGATGCTTCCTTCTTTCTGAGTGAAACATTCAATCATGAGCAGTTAAATTTAGTAAGCAAGAAGTCTGGCTAGCTTGATTGTAAGCAAAATGGGGCTATTTGGGATTCAAACAATGAAGCGATTGGCACAATAATTACGTAATGATCTCTAAAGATAGGGCACATGTGAAATCATGTATTAGAAATCGCAGAATGTAAGTTACAGATGAAGCATTTTAGCCCTAATGCCATGCCCCGTTCAGACAACTCGCACAAGAGACTGAGGTCAGAAGGAAAATGCTCCATTTCACGAAGTTAATATCATCCGTATTGTTTAAATAAAAATTTCATACAGTTTTATTTTGATAAATAAACAAATGGCGCGTGTGAGTTGAGAGGCTCAACGTGGGGGCCTTGTCTACATGTAAATAGTAATCCATATCTCTCTCATTCATTCATACACTTTTCATGCAGGGTGTGTCGCCCACTCAGTTTGTTTTCTCCAGTCTCCCAATTCTAGGATTCCCACGGACATTAATTAAACATTTTCGTGCTCTTGTGCTCACTTTATTTACTTTGGACAGAACAAGTCAGGAAGTCGGCATAATTAATGAATCTATTTTTGTTCTGCTTACTTGGAAAAATTATTTTAATTAGTACGCTTTCTTACTTGAGGACTTTCTAACTTTTGAACATTTTCTGAGCATTGAATTCTGGATCTATTGTCCGCGTGAAAATTAAAAATACTTTTTACTTTTCATACCTTGATCACAAAAGTCAGTAAGATTTTTAATTGTTGATTTATTGTGCACATAAGCTTTCCGTTCTCATTTAGAACATAAATTATTTTTAAAGACTCCAGTCAAAAGGAAGACAAAAATCTACAGTTTGATAAAAAACAAGAATCATTACGAATCAACTGTTTTTAATGGAAAGAAATTGCAGAGATATATTATTTGCAGCGGATAACGGCACAGCATATTTTGATGTTAATAGATATTCACATTACTGGAAGTGAAAGAAGTTGAAATTGATGACGAGTGAGCTGGGAAAGTGAGAAGTAAGAAAATGTCAACGTGCTTCATGATAATAATAGAGTAAATGCCTCGGTGAGTGTATGTGCACAGGGCGAAAGACAGGGAGCAATGGATAGATTCATCTATGGTGAAACCAGAGACCAGAGACAAATTGCACATTATTACAAGCGAAGTGATTCATGCCGAACCGAACACCGAGCAATATAACATAATTCCAAAAAACACCAACCATCTTATTATCCACGTGTGCGATATACATATATGGCTGCACCACTCTCGGACGAGCTACTCAATAATACAACTGCAGTGTACTTACACTCATGACAATGGAATCGCCAAATCTCATCGTATGAAAGGCTCAGCCAATAATGTATTGTTTGCAGACATTCATATATTGTAGTGTGCATAAATGATGATCGGCGGTGAAAGGAAAGGGAACACCGCACCGTCATTTAGCAGGATAACCAAATAATGCGGAGGCACATGTCATATTACAAGAGGAGAAATGAGTGTCAGGCATACTTGTTATCTATGTTGATGAAAGTAAAACTACACGAAATCTATTGTACTCGAAAACGTGCATTTTTCTCACATGCGTTGCTACGGCCTTACTACTGAATCCGATGATAGCTAACAATACAAGGGAAAACGTTTTTTTCTTGTAGTGAGCACACCTATAGCTTCTCCCCGAAATCAAGAGCTTTTATTCTCTTTATTCTCCCACTCGTGCATCGATTCCACAGCGAAAAATATATTGAACTGATTTTTATGTGTAAATCCGCGATAATAGCGTGGCAGAATAAGTGCGAGAGATGGGGAAAGAGCCCATCGCTCCTCGTCTTTATCAGCTTTCTCGCATCATTATCTTCTCAAGTTTTTATGAGATTTCTCCCTATCAACCCACCTCACAGCACGAGCCACATGCATATTACCTTATAGAATGTTAAAGTTTCCCCTGCTTCTTGTATTACACTACACAGCTATAAATTAACAATAATAACACTAATAATAATATACCTCGTGGATAAAATCTTTTTGTTTTGCTGGAACAAATCCCTGTACTCCGGTGTTTACCTTTAGAACGTGTGTCTGGGTATATAACCCATTATGCCACTTCACTGTGGTCTTCGAAAAAATAAATATCTTTCCCAAGTTTACTTCACGAGGCTGTGTCTTTACTTGGCATTGAACGAAGCTACATACCTTTAATATACAAGTTTAACATGAGCCTTTGTAAAACTGATTAAAACACCTGATGAATTCCCCTGGGTTAATGTGAGACAGATATGGCAGACATGAATGAATTGGACTGTTGTAAAGATTAAACATGAATTTGTTTAATAATAATTTAAAATACTTTTTAAAATTTCAGTCTTTGCGAGAAGTTATACCAATTCCTCACGTGGCAAACAAGGGGCGACGGCTTTCCAAACTTGAAACTTTGACGCTGGCCAAAAATTACATTCTTGCGCTGACCGGGATGGTTGTACATGACGAAAAGGGTGTGGATGGCTCAGCTGGAGAGGGCAGCGAAAGTCCAGTGAGTAAAGACTGTCTCCTGCAAGGTGCTAGCGATGACGCAGATGACTTCACCTTTGATCTTGACATTGTTGATCATCCGGATTCATTAGGGTTTTACGATGACTGATTGGAAGACTTGCCAGGTGGATACAGCGAGACAGCAAAGGAGGGACGGAATTGATTTAGAATACATAAACCCCAAGATTTCTATTGAATGCCCCGATAGTTTAACATATGTCTCCGCCTTCAATTCTTCAAAAATTCCTTAGATCAATCTCTTTTATTATTACACTAAGCCTGGATTTCCTGGTGTAATTTTTCTTGGGTTTTAAACTATAAATGAACTTTGTAAGAAAGTTGATTTGCTCTCCACAAGGTTGTTCTTTGGAAGTTCTTTTTAGTCAAACAAATTTGATGTCATTCTTGGAAAAGTAGAATCTTGCAGTAACTTCAGAAAACTGACGGGGGCTTTGAATGATAAGCCAATTACAGATGAAGAAGCTTTCAGTGTAGTGATGATATGATTAAGTCAATTCACGGTGACAGTTGCAGATCTTAATGCATATATTGCAACTGATAGCAGTCGCCGATTCTCTCATAATGTTAATGAAATTTCAATCAAGGTTTAACTGCAAGTATTTTTGTTTACATTTCCATGTAGGGGAAGTCACATTTGGTTGATCGTTATTTCTGTATACATGTAATTATTCTACAACTATATGTGTGGCTATACTTTTCTTCAGCATTGGTGATCGTGTAATTAAATTCTATTCTGAAACGCATCCTATCAGCATCAAGAAATCGTAAATGAATAAGACGCTAAAACAGCAGAATTCTAAAGTGGGTGAACTTCGGGACATTTAGAAGCTACATGATTGTCCAATGTCGGACTATATTTGCATTAATACGAAGTAAGGTGACTTGTGGTCACAACACGTGGCACGGAAGTCAGTGGACATAAAAAGTTATGAATGGATGTTAGGATTTATATATCGGGTAAAGACAATCTCTGTTGCTGCTGAAATACTAAGTTAGATGGTATAGCTAATAGAAGCTGAAATGTTAAATGCTGGAGATAAGAAAAATAAACAAATTAATGTACATAACGTCAGGTAAGTCAAAAGATATACGCATAGTGTTAGATTTATGTCACGTGAAGTCCATAGGAAACTGGGGTCATTAAAAAGGTACAATGCAACGAGCGAGAGCAAGGCTAAGAAGGAGGGCTGCTACAATGTGACAAATCAGAAAGGATGGGTGTTGCAACGTCTGCAACTCGGAATTATATTCGTTACATTGTTTGCTTGTGACTCCGTCTTCCCATGTAAAACCTATATTTATTGCTGCCCTGAGTTAATTTACAAGGTGTAGTTATGTACGAGGATGATAATGAAGCAAATATATATTCTGATAATATGGAGTTAATAAAACTGCATTTACTTTACCAGTAGCACTTAGTGTATTATTTCTTGTGAAGATGCTTATACTTAGTAATATGTAATCTTAGAGCAAATGGTAATACGAAGCGTGTTGGTTAATTTGTTCTTGCTTCAGTATGACAAGCTTTACTACGGAGTGGAGATTATAAATGCGAGGACAAATTTAATTGACATCGCTGTAGTTATATGGAAAACGTACAACTGCATATTATGACGCCTATAAAGCAAGACAATGTTATAGATGGTAGTCTCAAGGTGTACTTTATTGCCGTAACTATAAGTTATTGAGCCAATTCAACAATGTTTTAGAATTGCTTAGTTGACTGTAATATGTCAAAATAAAATAAAGATATTAAGAAAAACAGGAACATGAATTGAAATTATGAAATTATAAATGAATATGTTAGAATTGTGGACGCGAAAAACGTATACAAACTCTGTACGCTTGAAGTTTCTGACTTATCCTGTATTTAGAATACGATGAAGTATATTATTTATGTGTTTAATTGAATAAATATAGGCAGGTGTTCCATATACAACAAAATATACAGTATTTTATCATGACATGTCATCAACAAAGCTACGGGAAAAATCTTTAATCTTGCCAGTCAGATGCGATTAGCAGTATCTCTCGATCGAAAAATGAAAGTGTGTGAAAAAACAAGTGTCGGCCGTAATAGTTGAAAGGGATAAACATGATCGATATGTCACTTCAAAGAGATTTTTGCACTAATTTGATGTGCATGAATGATGCACAGCTCATCAGTGGGTCTATTTTTTGAAACGTAGAAGAAGTAAAAGCGTAATATACTATGTAATTTGTGTCCGCTAGTCAAAATATTTACGTATACTAGATTACATTATATGCTAAATGGAATGGAAAGTACATCAATATTTTAATGCCAATGTAATGTAAGAACATGACTAACAACAATGGGCTATACAAATTAAGATAATACATTATATATTCATAGAAGGTTTGTTTTAACCGGTTGATAGAGTTGCTCGGGCTCATCTTTACACTAGTTGTAAATTAAAAATCTGAAGAAAATGAATACAGTGAGTACGCAATAGGCAGGTCTTGCTAATTGTAGAAAATGTTGGAAATTAAAAGAACTTTCGCAGTTATTATTGATTATTTTCAGCGTGCTGTGGTATTAGAACTATACTCGATAATAAACACAACTACATACTTTTAAAAAGAGGAGTTGAAAACTACAACCTATTTCTTAAATTTATGTAAAAGTCAGCAGCAGAATAATAGCATTCATTTTAATGTTACTAATCCTTACATGCTATATTTGATTTTGTAAAGTTTGCTGTCCTTTCGTTTGACGAGAAAGTTCAGAAGCAGAATGTACGAGACAGTAAAATATATTATGTAATATTGTGTTCAAGAAATTTGTGGATTTGTTCTCATTTATTTTTATATAGAGTGACTGAGATATGGATTGATGAAAATAAGCAGCTCAGCATTTTAGCGAATTTTTAAGGTCAAATCTGGAATTAATCTATTTCATCGGTTCTACCTCTGCTTCGTTCACAGTTTGGTTGCGCAGCCCAGGATGGGAAATACGGGGCAGTTTGATACGACATAATATCTTTCACCATAAGTTCGTATAGAGTCTCCAGCCCCGAGTATCAACGCTCAATAATTGCATGCTGGCAGTGAAAACCATTTAGTATATTCAGTGTCGGGCGGGAGTATGCGGATCGAATAGCGCAGGGTTAATTTTAAATGCCGATATAAGGAATTGAAAAGCATGAGGTTTGAACATTAGGTAGTTAAATATAATTTTGAAATTATATATGGAGTGGACTCGGAGGACTTATTTTCAAACGATTTTAATTTGGATGGACACACTTCTTTTTGCTCTTTTATATTGAATTGTCTGATTATCTGAGTTTGCACCGCACCTTTGTGCACACCGGATAAGCAAAGATTTAAGGTAAGTATTCCTACACGACGGTAAACCCTTTCCACATTGCTATTGGAGTCTTTTCCAAAGACACATTATGTACAAATTTCCGTTTCGAGGAACTTCTGTGAACTATTTACATATGAACAAATTTAACATTAATTTGGTTGGTACTTTTATCTGGGAGTTGTATTGGCAGGCTACAACCATTTAAATAAAAAGGCTCATGCAGATGTTATCGTTTGAATGTATGCAAGTTGTCCACTTATAGAAGCCGAAGCCGTACAAATTCATAATTTTAAATGCCGATATAAGGAATTGAAAAGCATGAGGTTTGAACATTAGGTAGTTAAATATAATTTTGAAATTATATATGGAGTGGACTCGGAGGACTTATTTT
>JAHZNF010000566.1:0-12996 GCA_027744215.1 Troglopedetes dispersus | reverse complement strand
TATATTAAAATAAAATTATTTTTAAAAAACTTTCCAAAATTGTCCAGTTAAATTAACAAGTAAGCAAGCGTAATTCATTTGTGGAGGTAATTTGTTTTGAATTGGTCTTTTTTCACAGAGAAGTAACTGTCGGATGTAAATCTTCTGCAGGCTACCTTCTGGAACTAATCCGATCTTTTTAGTTTCAAGATTGACTTTTTCTTTCAAGTTAACCTGTATCGTAATTAGTTATCATTGTCAGTTTACTGCGCTACTAACAATTTGGTATACTTTTTCAGGAATGTACGAAAACTCGGAAGCCGTGAGCAGTAGGGTCAACGATGGAAGTGATACTGGAGATGGTGAAAATTTAAATAAAGAGTTGTCGTCACTTCAACTGCAAAATAATATCAAGCTACATCAATTCAGAAGACAGATCATTGATTCCATTTTTTACTTCCAAGTGACCAATTTTGGGAAAAGTGTTTACCTATGGATAGGAGATGGAGAAGGACGTATGCGCGACCTAGCTCTTGCCGCCTCCACCCCCTACGATAAGAAAGGAATGCCCACGACCACCAAAATTTTAGGAACCACTGGGGACAATCTGAGTGAATCACTTGCTACAAAATTAACAAAGCGCCTTGGGAAGCCGGTTTATGTGTCATTCAATCTAGATATTGGCCCAATGTTTTCATCATTATTAGGAGATATAGAGCAGCGATTGTATGAGGAAATTGTCTTATGTCCGGATAAATTTTAGGCATATTTGTCTCTGTATTAACCAGGATTAAGGTGATATTCTCAAGTGTGACTAAATATACAATAATTTGTAATATGCCGTGAGTGAGTACAATAATGGAATAATTCCTGTAATTATTAATTGATGCTCAAATATAAAGATTTTTACTTTTACGTGGATAATTTACGGATGTGTTAATGCATAAAATGCTGTTGTAATGATAAGTACCATGTCAAGCGCAAGCTATAGTATGTAAATGATAGACATATAGAGAGCTACATCCAGTTGTGCCAGAATTTGTTACTTATTCCACTTTCAATCGAAAATTCTTTCAATTTATACAGTCAAAGTTTGTAAAATTATTAATTACACATCATGGCCCACATATTATGAAGTTCAAAGTGCACTTCAATTACTTTTGTTTGAGAATAAAGTGGTAAATGTCTTTTGGTACTTGTCAAGACAGCTCGAAAAATGTTTGGAAGTGACATACAGGGTATCTCAATAAAAACCCTTTCGTCGGAAACTCTTTTACATATATACAACACCTGTGTTATTTGCCTTGTGAAAATGCAACTAATCAAATGGAAGATATCATTAGTTGTAAAACTATTTTTTTAGCAAAAACAATATTTAATAGTCTTTGATGCATAACCATAAGGCACTGTACGGGCTCCACTATGTTCTTCCTGTGTGTCTCTAATAAATCCATTGAAAGAACGATAAGAAATGGCATAGTTGCTGACGAAGTATTTTAGCTCTTTAGTAATTCAATATTATGATTATTATAGTCTTGAGCGATGATGAATATTATCGTAGTCATGTTATCTAATCTGTGGGAACTTTGTGTGGCAGATTGGCGTGTATGGCTGGTCACATTTTACTCCAATTACAATTTTCAGGAAGCTCGTGTATAAGAAACCTTTGAGTTGGCGAACAAATCTTGATTAGGTCTTTGCGTATGTGATGTGCGGTACGAGTGACCGTTTTTAAAGGCTACATATTTCTGCAGAAATGAAACAATCGATGAATAATGAATTGCATAATTCCTAAATTTTTCCCAAATCAGGAAAGATACAATTTTTCAATTTATCTTGTGAAGATTTATTTGCATCAATGCAACTTTTGTAGTATATAAAACAATTTGAATACAGTGGATATTTCCAGAACATTTATCACAGATATCATGTTCCACAACAGTTTGTGCAGGAAAGAAAAGAAAGAAAGTTGAGTATAGAAGAGAGAAAGACAAGTCAGAAAGGAATGACAAGAAGAATAGGACTAGAAGGAAAGTGTGAAAACGGTGCTTTTGCTTTCAGATAGAATGTGTTGTGTAACTGGTGAGAGGATTGTGGAATATTGTACAGTAATATTGTGAATATTACTGTTCTATTTGGCTCGAGGTTTAACCAAAGTATCCACCCAAGAATCCGTGACCATGATGACCATGGTGTCCATCAACTGGGGATCCAAGTCCAGAGTAGACGCTGGATCCATATCCATGATAACCGTGTCCGTGTCCATATCCGTGACCATGTCCATACCCGTGTCCATATCCGTGACCATGTCCGTGACCATAATGACCATCGTGGTGAGCAACACCCCTGTTGTGAACTTGAGCCTGGAAGCCTCCGTGGGGGGTCACAATGTAGTTGACTGTGTTCCAATAAAGAATCAGTTGTTTTATGCGTGAAACTGTGATCACGTGTATTTTTTTTATTTTTGGCTTACCAGTTCTGAGGACACCATCGGGTTGGACAAGGCTGTAGCTGCCCCGGGTTACACCACCATCACGAGCTTCATGAGCACTCTTTTGGTCTCCGGTGTGCTAAATTTTAATCAATTGGCGTTTTTTATCTGTGGCTTGCACTTAATTAAACACAGATATTAAGTATGTAAATACCTTATCGCTGACACCATATGAGTATTGGTAATGTGGATGCGCGAAGGTATCGTAGTGACCGTGGCCACCAGCTACAGCTGAGGCGACAACCGCGGCCAAGGCAAAAAAGAGCTGCATGGAATAATATCACATTATTAAATATTTTGTTCGGAATTTTCTCTGTTGTTATATTACACTTTGGAAACGATGTCTTAAAAACTGTAGAAGAAAAAATAACTTACGGTGGCGGAACGCATTTTGTCGGATTTGATGAGTTTTGGAAAACCCCGATATTTTTTCTTGAGATATGAGAGGAGAACTGTGAGTTGATGACTGAATGATTTTTCCCAAGGCGTTCGACATTTTTATATCCAAAGGGATACCTCCATCCAAACCAACCAATAAACTAAAGGTATTGCATTTCACATGGTCCCCCAAACTTAGATCTACATAATTGGTACAAACGTTGTAGTAATAAGCATAAATATTTTGTTGTCTTCATAGATATCAAAACAAAAGAACAGATTATGCATAAAATATTGATACCGCTATCAATTTGTCGAGTTCCATTTGATCGCACTGTTAAATCAAAAATATATACTTTACGTTAGTCTCAGAGAATGTGGAGTTGTATGTGTGTCATTTATGGATACCAGGTTTCGTTAAATGCTAGGCCCACTCAAATAAAGTAACTTTGTCTAATAGAGTGGAACCGATAAAACTTCTAAACGCAAAATTTAATTGTAATACATCCATCATCATTTTCATCTCTTGTGTGTGTAAAGAATTTGCTAAGCTAACATCCTCATGAATGAACTTGGATTTTTTGGAGATAAGGAGGCATGCATTACCATCGCTGAGGGAGGGAAGGCACCGAGTGGCACGTACATATTTTTAAGAAAAATTGTAAGGCAACTTCCCAAAATCTAAATTTAGTCGAGAATTAATTACATAATTTTATTTGTGTGCAATCGGCTGTGTCCAAAAAAGGTAGAGGTGCTAGTGATGCATGTTTAATCATATTGATATAATATTTTGCTCCTGCAAGCTTTTAAATATTTTATTCTACATGAATATAATATGATAACTGTTAAGGGTACCTTTGGGAATAAATCCCAACCTTTTTTCGTAAGCACATCTAATAAATCATTGTGAGCAAGTTGGAGGTATGCTGCGGCCTGTGTCGTCGTAGATAATCCAAGTGTGATAGTGATGATGCAACTGTAATTATTAATCGATGTAATTATGCACTGTGTACGCGGATGTATCATGTAAAAAATCTGTGCAGGTTTGTCACTAAGCTAATTTA
This sequence comes from Troglopedetes dispersus, assembly GCA_027744215.1. Taxonomy (NCBI): domain Eukaryota; kingdom Metazoa; phylum Arthropoda; class Collembola; order Entomobryomorpha; family Paronellidae; genus Troglopedetes; species Troglopedetes dispersus. Next base: position 9,084 of record JAHZNF010000566.1, on the reverse strand, counting down.
TTTAGCGATTGAGCAATGACTCAAATGAGACTAAAGAAAACTTTCTGGAATGAGAGCGTTTATGGTTTAGGTATTCGGTAAAAATATTCCAATGTCGATTAAGCACTTTTATGAACATTCACAAATTCATGATAATTAATGAGCGAAAAGGTAAAAGAGGATTAAAGTATCGAAAATGAGCATGGTAATCCATGAATTTATTTATTTCCGCTTAGGCACAAGTTGAGTTGACCAACTTTGAGTAATTCAATTGCATACAGCTTTGGTGGAATTTTTTTAGCAAAGAAAAAAGGAGAAGTATTTGAGAAAGACAGAGGGAGAAAATATCTAGTGATAAAAAGTAAGGAATAAACTAACGACATAGTTCACTGACAAGTAGAAAAGTAAAAATAATAAAGAGTATTGACGTTTGAACAACATTTTAAAATTGACTAAAATTTGTTATACTAAAAATCTAATTAACCACTCCAACCCCATCCTGCGTTGTAAAGAGCAACAGGAGCAACGACAGGACCGACACCCCATCCGAGACCCGCCGCCCCAGGGTAGCCACGGATGGCACCCAATCCCACACCGGCCCCCGGATACCCACGGGCAACACCCCATCTTCCACCCGCACCCCAAACTGGAGCAACTCGGACAAGATTATTCCACCCCCAGCCCCACCCTGGATGAGCTGAAACTCCACTGTTAATCACGTTAGCTTGGAATCCCGCACCAGGTGAGCTAACATAGTTCACAACTCTGTGAATCAATGATTAAAGTTCATAACCAACCTCAAGACTCCATCGGGTTGGACCACCTGATAACTTCCTCTGACAAAACCTGTTTTTATTAATTCAGGTGTAATTAGCATTTAAAAAAAGAAAAAAATCAATTTTAAGACCTCATCCGATAAGCTAAGATACCTCCATCTCTTTCTTCTTGTTGACTCTTTCTGTCTCCTGTCACAGGACTGGACACACCATAAGAGGTTCTATATGCTGGATAATGATCTCCCCAGCCCCACCCACCAGGAGGATTGACAGCTGCGGGAGCTACAGCAGTGGCAGTGGCTACAAAAGCCAGGGCAAGGCAAACCTTCATTAACACAAAAAAGGAATTATTAAATGTAAATCCGAGTAAATTATATCTTTTCTATAAAAAGACGGGCTTGGAAACTTACGGTAGCGCAACGCATATTGAGGAATTTATTCCTGAGCTAAGGAAAAATACAAGAAGGTTTATTTTATTGCTCGAAGGCAAATTGGTTTCTGAATGAATTGTCATAAGGCTTCTCCCCTTTTATAGTAGATATTTTGCCCAGATTGGTCTAATAACACTTTGGACTCGAAATTCTGAACGAGGTAATGTGGAAGTGCATCCTACATGGATGTATGTATGTATGTCACTTATATTGATTGATGCTTCCTTATAGGCTTTGTTTGTTCACAGTGGCAATTGGGGATTAAACACGATTCTACAATTTGTAAGTTTGTCATTTAACTTTGGGATGTGCCTATAAAAATGTTGATAGATGCTACAAATATGCCGAGATTCTGCATGTCTTAATTTGTATGCAATAACAGGACGATTGTTTCTCGACACCCTGTTAACTTATATTGGTTTGGATCATCGTGATTCAGAATTAAAGAAAATGCAGCAAAAGCTCGTCAGGATTGTTTATCTTTTGCACGGACTTGTTAGTATTCTGTGCATCGAGTCTCTCCTGAGATCATTTATGTCCAACATATATTTGCGCGCACGTGAGATGAAATGGGTCGAAAACTGAACAACTCTTGATTTGATAGCTTGAGTAGCGGAAGCTAAACACTTGATGTATTAGTATAACAACGGTAGTTAGCGTGGTATATATGTCTCAACTGCATTCTTGGAAACGTGATCAAGCAATTGTAAGGGCCACGTCTCCAATCTATGCTCTGATCATTTTTTTGGATTCGGTCGAAATCTCGCAATATGGAAGGATACCTCCATCTGCATTTAATTTTTATTGTTTGAAATTGAATTTATTGGTCCTTTTTTATTTTACATTAATTTTTATGGGTTATCGGAAGCGTTTTTCCGAGTATCAAAATTTGGAAAATATGCCTCAGATTTAACATCCTAATACGTATTTATTTGAAGTTTAAATTTTTATTATGATCCATGACTGTAGTGCGCGCGTGAATGGATGACGGAGCGACTAAAAGCGTTTGGCAGGAGAACTTGGGTAAGTATTAAGTAGGCACTAATTATGCATGATTTCACGAAAAACAATTTGCTTGCGAGTAAAGAGTTGAAATCATTAGAGAACATATAGGTAATATGCAAATGATTAAAGTGCCCCGGCAGGAAATTCCTTCAAAGTTATACCGAAACAATAAATATGCAAATAATAAGTCGATTCTAGTGTAGTTTTCTTTCAGAAAAAATGTAATATTTTTAATTTTCAATTCGAAGATAAATAAATACAGGAAAGAGTATAGAAACTAGAAATGAGGTAGAATTATTCATAGATTGTAAAAAGGTAAGCTGGTAGTGACTAGTCAGTCCCACAAGAGTATTAAAAAATAGAGGACAAAGCAGCAGAACACATAGAAAAACTCATAGGATAGTGGAAGCGAGAAGTTAGTTGGCATCAGAGAGAGCAAGCAGACAGCACCAGAGAAAGCAACAAGAGTAAATTTTAAATATCTAATCTTTGCTTGTAAAGATGCTCATTTTTCTGGTCTTATTATTAATGAATAATATTCTTGAGACCAGCGCCTATTCGCCGCAGCGGGGAGTAGTGATGAGGGAGAGTTCGTGGAGCAGGATGTCCACTAATTCCTTTGTTCACTACCTGTGCTCTGAGAAAAAAAATGCGCCGATTAAATTTCGAATTGTGATTTTAAAAAAACTATTAACGATTTTTTTAATCTGAAAGAAACTTTTAAGTACCTGAAGCCATGAATGGCGTCACTGGTGTAATACACCGTACGAAGAATTCCGTCGGGTTGAATGAAGCTATATGAGCCTGCAGAAATCACCACAAACAAAACATTTAATTGTCACTGGCTGGGCTACTCGTTCCCTATAAAAGAGCAAAAGTTCTAATGTCTCATTTTTTATCAAGAATTAATTCAAAGCAATTCATACCTCGAGTAACTCCTTTCTCCCTGGTCTCTGTGGCGGTTTTTCTATCACCTGTGAGCTTATCGGCCACAGCATAGCTGTACTTATATTGAGGGTAGCTCTAAATTCAAATTTTTAATAACAAAGATCATCTAAAAATGCAGCTTGTCGGTTTAAAAAAAATATTTCTGATTCTCACATGAATATCTCTGACTAGTCCGCCAAGAGGATCAAGCCCGACTCTTTTAGCTAATCTTCCTCCACTACCCGCAGTGACCATGATGGCGAAAACAATAATAACCACAGTGAACCGCATTTTAACAAAGAAAATGTTGCGCCACAAGGTGTAGATTAGAAGCGCAATGCAAAAGAGAATGCGCTTGAAGATTTTATTTGGAAGTTTATGGTGCAATTCTAAACAGAAGACTGAACGTAGTTCTTCCAAGTGTGATTTGTTTTTATAGTTGAGGTAAGTTGAGTATAAAAAACGGAATTAACTTCAATAGGAAGCAATAATAAATAGGAGACAAGCCGCAATTAGCATTTCATTATTAATTAAAATAATTTAACAAAGTATACAATAACTATTTTTAAAATAACTGTTAATGCTTATTAAATCAACAAACATTAACGTAGATAAAGAAGTTTTTGGCGGAAAACAAGACACGTTCTGTCAAGCTGTGAAAAGTCGCATGTTATAATAATATAGATACATGTTATAATATCCATAATAAAAATGTTAACATCTTATTTACAGTAGTGGTCTTTCCAACCAAATTGACTCATTGCATAATTACAAATTCAGAAAAATTCAAAGAACAAATTACCTAAGAACCTATTTGGCATGTATAGCAAACAGTAAAATTCAATTCTCTTCTGTTTCTACTTCAGTGGCTTAAAGCACACAAGACTGGTAAACAACGTGGCTGCGCAAAGGTCTCGAACACGCCTCAACATAGCTCATTACGTTTCATTAGAACAACCTGTATGAGTGGCAAACTACAATGCACTACAGGTTTTAAGATGAAGAAATTAATCTCGTCACGTAAATGCAGTTTCCTTTTTCGCAAAAGCAGGACTAAATTTGAAGACAGAGGTGTTTATCTTCAGTGCGTCGGAAAGGAAGGGGAAGCATGTGTCAATCACTTCATTTAAGCAACACACTATTTAAAAAATTATTTATATCATTTGTGAAATATAATTTATGATATTTTTGTTGATCTTGTAAGAAAATTAACAAGCTTTTAAGATATTAAATAACTATTCAGGAATCTGACTCCCTCTTCCAGTTTACTTAAGAAACAACTCCAATCATGAAGTCGTCATTATGTTAAAGGTGTGAATTTGTATTCTGATATCACAGAAGCGATAAAATGTAGAGTTTATGCGGCAAGTAATGTAGACTTTAAGGAATAAATGGACGCATGGAATAATAATTTTTTGCTTGTATATACTAATCATGTTTTATTCATGATGCTGTACACAGATGGTATTTACAACATTAAAAACGGTTTTCCAAAGTCGTTGCCAAAAGATCCAGAGTCACAGGAGGGAAATTCCACGGTGGTTGCATTATCTAACCGTAGTAGTATCCGTAGTAGAACTGTGGGTTAGGAGCAGCGATTGGAAGAGCTCTTGGGAGTGGAGAAGCCTCTGGTGCGGCCATGGCAGTGCAGACCACCAAAGCGACGAGGAGAAGGACAGCAAACTAAAACAGATTTTAAAAATATTAATTTAAAGGGTACTAAAAACTTCCCCTCTACTAACACTGAATTGCTAAATTTCTGTGAAGGTTCAAGTTGAACTTACCAAGCGAGACATGATGTCGTGAATATCGAAGACTTCGAAAAGTTTTGGATTGAAGTTTGTGTTTTGAGAGCGATTTGAAACTGATGATGTTTGCACTGGAAATTCACTCCTTTTATACTTGTCCTGGCTTACATAAAGCGACATTCACCTTAAATCTTACAAGGACATGGCAGTAAGGTACCTTTTCTCCATCTTGCTTCTAAAGTTAGGTCACAACAATTTCTACATCCGATTTTCCTTTGCCAAGAAAAAAAACGCAACCTTCCCTGTCAACATTAAATTATCAGTTACTAGAATTCTAAAATTAAAAAATCACAAAGAAATCCTATCTAAGCGTGCACAATAACACTGGAGTGTATGCAGCTGGCAAATGCAAAGTTTTTTTTTACTTTCGTTTGCTTTTGCAAGAAAAAAAACACGCTCCAATACTACATAATTTCGCCTTAGTTTTTTGCTACATAAAACTTGTCGTGAACCACGGCTTGACTGGAGCAATAAAATGCTAACATTTATTTTTCTTATGTTATGCAACATAAAGAGGTACATTTTAGATATTATGGTTCTTCTCAACTTGATGAACGTCATAAGGTGTGAATATGCATTTTGCATTGCATGTAAGAAATTTTTCCTAGAAAAGAAATTGGCTCGCCTGGTGTAAAAATGTCAATCCGGAAAAATCTAAAGAATGGACCCAAAATAATAAACGAAGTCGGACGTTATCCGGTTTACAGATGAAAATCCGGGACAACGTGATTTATAAATATATTAATAAAATCATAATTTGTTTGGGGTTAATCGGATTTAGTTTAACAAAAATAGAACAGGTTATGGACTTGCAATAGGATGCAATTATTTTTAAGGTTCTCACTAAGAGGGTAAGTTTTTTGTTTATTTTTTATTATTTCGTTTTACTAAATTTGAAATTTATTATTACAAAATTTTTTGGCGTATTTGGATGATTCCAAAAGTATTTCAAAAAGTATATTTTCCGATGAACTATTAGCAAGCAGCAAAAACATTGATTTACATAAATATTAGCTCATGATGCAATAATCCATTGTATGGCCTCCTGTGGAGTGTTGTACATTTTAGATATTATGGTTCTTCTCAACTTGATGAACGTCATAAGGTGTGAATATGCATTTTGCATTGCATGTAAGAAATTTTTCCGAGAAAAGAAATTGGCTCGCCTGGTGTAAAAATGTCAATCCGGAAGAATCTAAAGAATGGACCCAAAATAATAAACGAAGGCGGGCGTTATCCGGTTCACAGATGAAAATCCGGGACAACGTGATTTACAAATATATTAATAAAATCATAATTTGTTTGGGGCTAATCGGATTTAGTTTAACAAAAACAGTTTAACAGGTTATGGACTTGCAATAGGATGCAATTCTTTTTAAGGTTCTCACTAAGAGGGTAAGTTTTTTGTTCATTTTTTATTATTTCGTTTTACTAAATTTGAAATTTATTATTACAAAATTTTTGGGCGCATTTGGATGATTCCAAAAGTATATCAAAAAGTATATTTTCCGATGAACTATTAGCAAGCAGCAAAAACATTGATTTACATAAATATTATTAGCTCATGATGCAATATGCCATTGTATGGCCTCCTGTGGAGTGTTGACACAAAGTTTATGTAAAAACTAATAAACCAAAGACATCTTGTAGTGACCTTCTCATTTCATTGAATAGCTCTCCTTGGTCCACTATAAATAGAGCGGCTCCTCGGAGGGATCATCATCAGTTTCAACTTGTTGTAAAAACAAACTACTTATCTCCAAATCCTTTTGTGGTCATCCACTCATGTCCACTATAAATAGAGCGGCTCCTCGGAGGGATCATCATCAGTTTCAACTTGTTGTAAAAACAAACTACTTATCTCCAAATCCTTTTGTGGTCTTCCACTCAAAACCAAAACAAACATGTCTCGCTTGGTAGGTCACGATTTTTATTGTACAAACCTGGAAAGTTTTCTTCTAATATTTTTAAAAACTAATTTTTGAATATTTTTTTCTGAAACAGTTCGCTGTCCTTCTCCTTGTGGCCATGGTCGTCGCCTGTGCCGTCGCTGTTCCCGGACCAGCCCCATTCCCACGTGCTGTTCCAGCACCAGTTGCCAACCCACAATACTTGGCTTATGGATATTACTACGGATAAACTGGAGATTCCTGAATTTGACCAAAGCAATTTGATTTTTAAAATTTCGATTGGCACTCGTAAATTCAAAATTTGAAATCTGACTCAATAAATTGGCAACATTTTTACACACACACACCTCTCTCTGGGATGTAAATTACCTTTGAAACATAATTTCACGATTTAGCTTTCTATCTGTCACCATTCCATTTCATAAGTCTTCTTTTCATAAAAGCAATTGGACTTCTTTTTTGATCTGTCACTATCATCATGACAGTCACAGCGACCTGTCTTAAACTAGTTTAGCTACCTACCTTACATTAAAAATTACAACATGGCATTAAGAAACAAGAGTTATCTGCATTATCTGACCATTTGTGCTAAAACATGCGAAACAATTAAAGCAAATTATCAAAAAAGACAAAATGCAAGATTGCATCATGAAATAAGAACTCAATAGAAAATTCATATGATTGCAGTTCATTGTTATTATTGAAGATAGTTTAAAAAGTGTTACGGTTAAATAATTCTGGAGTGATCCCCTGGTATTGATAACATATAAATATAATATGACATTCAATTGTTAAACGAGTGTTCCAGATTGGCAAAATCCTCTTGAAGAAAGCAAATTAGCATTGTATCCAATCTTGAGGCATTCATGCATTCAGGAATGCGTTGCAGGATTCATTGAATTTCTCCTCCTTTTTTAACCGTGTCAGAAAACCCGTAGTAAAAAGTTGTGACAAATATATATAGGTAAGAAAACAGTTGGTCAGAATATGATTTTGACTCGATTAAAATTAAGATTAGGTAGTTCCAGAAATTTCTGTTACTGACCAGCATTTTGCCTTGGTTGACCCTTATTTAAAATTCTGCTGTGACGTAACGTGCGTGATACTAATCTACTCATAACCATTTTTGTGGCAAAAAAACGGTTAAAAATCCTAATTAAATATTATACACGTAGGCACTGTTTTTTAAATAATAAAATTTGCGCAGTTTTACCCACCTCAAGATTAACTCTTCTGAATTCGCATGATTTTGCTTCCATGTCAAAATGCAACAAAAAATTGTATGAATAAACATCTCCCGCGAGTGATGTGATGTTCCCGGTGATTACCTGCATAATGATGTTTCGCAGTAAGTATTTTGTCCCATCCGTTTTTTCTGCTTTTTAAAAATGTATCTGAGATCAGTTCCTGGGTGATCTATGAAAGGATAAGCCGTTGCAATACACAGCTGGTTAACATACCAATTGAAACGGGTAGGAGCTTATGAAAATTATGAGTCACCACCAAGCTAGCTACTTTCCATGGAACATCAGACGAATTTGCGTACGCACGTTGTTTGTGCTAATACTAATGAGGTTGAGAAAAAAGTACAAAAAAACTAGTTCCACGATGCTCTTTAGAAATCCACAAAATGAAACGTCTACATTGCACACACAAACACATGTTACATAACAATAATAAACTTTTGACATTTTATTGTTCCTGTCACAGCCGAGCCGTCGTAGTTCACGATCAATGCGTCAATATCAAGTCATGTTTCTCTCTTTGTGTCCACACAAAAAGCGTTAGAAAAAAGTTTTCTTCGTGCGTACTGGATTGTGTGAAGATACCTTTGGGGTATGTTCGTGAATGCGCCCGGAATCTTTATGTGATTTTTTAAGATTCCCCTTGACAGATAGTTTGCAATACACAATTCTGTAATTTTTATTAAAGAAAGTAGAAGGTCAGTGGTATTTGTTTGCTTGTTTTTTTTAAATCTGGCATAAAAACATTCACTTAAAACTTATGACTAATATGAATTAAGACAGAAAGAGTTATTGGAAGGAAATACGACTTAATTCAATGCAGCATCTTACAATCAAGTATAGTATAAATAGAGCTCTTCTTTACTGGAGTCAGCATCAGTTTCAATTCGCTCGTACAACACAAACAATTCCTCTTCTAAACATTTTCGTTGTTCACCACATCAACTTCTTCAACATGTCTCGCCTTGTAAGAATTTCACGAGGATCATTCGGAATTTTAATAT
>JAHZNF010000564.1:0-14596 GCA_027744215.1 Troglopedetes dispersus | reverse complement strand
GGATCAATATAAACAGCTCACCAAACAATTCATGGTGTTCACCAACCTTGTCACAAATAGCACAGAGATTATTCCGGGCTGGATTTTTTCATTGAATCGTGCCACATTTGCTGCAGTACGTAACTAATAATTTTTTAAATTTTTATTGTTTGAGCAGCTCGTGTCAATGGAAATGTTAAATTGACTGTACATATTTTCAAAGTTTGAATTAATATGAAAAATAGGTACTTCTGCAGACACTAACCTACCTCGTGGTTCTTGTACAATTTCTCGTGGATGAACGAGTCAACATGTAACTTTCAAATACATTACTAAAGATGATTGAAATATCAGGAAATGATTTAACGTTTTGTGATAATGTGTCCTTGCAAATATAAATAAATCAGTTCGTGTAAATACGATTAAGCAAATTAAATTAATTAGAATTAATTAATAATCAATATAATAATCACCACAGTATTGAATTCGCATAAAAGCAGTTCATTAAATTAGCTCCAAGTGCTACTCTCCAATTTTCCAGGTCAGCTTAAAAATCCGCCACAATTCACGTTTGCCTGTTATTGCGGGATTTTTCCCAATACAATTCATTTCACTGGTCAAGAAAAACTCGCACCCAACATGAGATTTATAAGGCCACCGGAATTCACGTCGCTAAAGATCTGGAACAAGATGTGCATCATTATTCATTTTGTCGTAGAAGCTTTCAACCTTCTTCCTTTCTTGAAGTATCTTTGGTCAGGCGCTGTGGAATCTCAAGTGGTTATGGAGACAATTTGCTGGCTCTATCTCAACGGAGGTTCGCTAATTTCTTATATCCTTTTGAGGAAATCATCTGCACATCAAACAATGTACGCTTTGCTAAATGAATGGACTACAATCGAGTTGGAAATTGTTGGTAACATGTATATACCTGTATATATCGTATATATCACTTACATCAATCCATCAAGTTATCAAATTTGCATACGTTTTCATAAAATTATTTTCAAATTAATTCCAGTTAGCTCGCGAGGACGCGTCTGTGGTTAATCAAGTAATGAAATCACGTTCCTGAAAGGATTGGCATTACATCAGGATGAAGTTTAGTAGCATTTCTGAGTTCCGAGTGCATCCGCCAGATCGAAGAGACAGAAGGAGACTCCTCATTGATTTTTTTCTTGAGACGCCCCAGTCGCAGCTGCACCTCAGTTGCAAGGTAAACTATAAAACCTTGATTTTTTAAATTTACTCTGTATTCAGGTGTTACACCAAAATCTCCCTCTAAACCCGAAAACATAGAGAGGATCTATAAATACTAAAGTTGTCACGAACCAGTTCTTCCAGGTATTTGTACGCAATTGGTTTTCTTTGGACAACCATGTTGTATGTATATGTTCGTGTTTTTATAAGCATTACTTAAAATTATGCTCATCAAGAGAAACACCCCCAGAAAAAATTTAACACGTTGGTTATTGACGACACTTGCGGGAAATGGATCTCCCTGTTCTAGAAGCACCCTCACACTTGAGAAAATATTGCTCATAAAACTGACTTGAGTGAGGAGAGCCTTCATGATTATTGGCATGATTAAAATGGTAATGAGAACAGCAAGCCAAACAAATTTGTCGTAAGCTTTCAGTGGCTCTCGAAATGGAAGGGAGCTCATGCCTTGAATTCCACAACCAAGCAGTCTCAGGCTGCTCAGATGATCCTCAAAGAAGTAAGGAGATATAAAGTCAAACTTTTCAAATTGGTTCTGCTCTAAATGTATTGTAAAATAGAGACTTTCCGGGAAATCGTATGATTCCACAATTGTATAATTCCTCATAATTGATTTCCAAACACTTGAGTGAGCCAATGCCACTTTGATCAGGACTGACTTCACCAAAAATATATGCCCCCAGAAAGGCTTGTAGGACTCTACATGAGTCGATTCGGAGAGCCACAGTTGCTCCAAGGTTTCCTTCAGCAGATTACTTGCTTTAAAGTCAATGTCAATTCTCCACATCCAATGATCCTTAGTATGAACCGAAGGCCAGGTTAACCAACCTTTTGATTTCAAGTGAAGATGTATTTTTTCCAACTTGTTTGGATTCAATGATAGCACAAGCGGAACAAATCTTCAGTACTGTAACGCTCTCAAAGCTCGCAGGATACGCATGTTTAGTTTGTACTATGAAGGAACTGGTTATATTGTTGATTATCCGGTGCACAGTGATAATCAGAAATACGCTATATCTGAATCCCATGCTCGTCGATAGACTTCTCTCGTTATCAATCCATAGTTTCCGAACTTCAAACACATCAAAGAGATTATCATTACCTCTCAGTTGAATAACACCGCTGAGCGGAGGAATGGCCGAAGGTGCTATAAGGTGCTGGCGAGTTGTTGTGATAAAGTACATTTTAGGATATATCCATGTTTTGTCGTCCAGCGCATTTAAATGTACATTAAATATTCCAATATGTATGGGAAAATTGAAAGGTCTTATCATGCGAAAAAGTTTCGTCATGTTGACAAGAAGGCAGGGGCTTTGACCGATACTATAAATATTGGTTAATAGTTTCGAAAGTGGACAAGGAAGTGTGAAAGATCTCGAATTTATGGGCAACGAGTAGTTTTGTGAAAAATGGTTCCGGAGCTGATTGAGAAGTAGTCCTAACCTCGATACACAACTGGGACTGGTGCCCTCAGGAAAATTGGGTAATGAAGCTCGTTTATGTTGATGTTCTGGAAACTGTCAATGACAATGAAACAATTTCTTGCTTCACAAACCCCACTAAATTCGTTTCCCAAATGGTTTATCTCAGACAGGGTTGAGAAGGTGGGAAAAAGTCAAAATGTCCAATAGTGTATACTGGTAAATACCGGTATTGACCATTTTGGACAGAGAGAATATCCCTGGGAAAAAGTCCAAAAGTAAAAAGTGGGAAAAGGGGGCAAAATGATTCCCAGTAGTGCGTAATACATTATAGTGCAAAGAGAATATCATTCATTAAGACATGTGAATAATTCAATAGTGACAAAACATAAACCTGCATATGGGTACGTTTACGTCAACTGCATGCAGGTCATATTTTGCAAAGTCTACTTAGCCAGGATTGCTATGTTGCATCAAGGAGACCTGCCTGGGCTGAACTTTTACACGTGCGTATTAACCGTATTTTAAGTTTAATAATAATGAACCTGGTTTTCAGATTTGAGTTCACCTCTGGTCTCCTTAATGCAACATAGCAATCCTAGCTGAGTAGTCTTTCCAAAATATGACCTGAATACAATGCATGCAGTTGACGTGATCATTCCCATATTGTCCATGAGAAATGAGAACATTTCGTTCAGTTTAAGTTGAACTTTTGTAACGCTAGTATTATAAGTAGTCCTCAAAATTAAATGAAGCATACTCAGGTAATCAAAGTTATCGTGTTTTCATGATTTTTAAGTATTACACGGATGACAGGTATGTAGTGAAATGAAAATTACAGGCTCATGTGCTAATGTAATAAATAGAAGCATAGTTTGCTATCATCATCAAAATATGACGCAGTTTGCATATTATCTATCCCTCGTTGAATGTCAATCATTGGAAAAAAATAAATTGGAGAGCGTATAAAAACATTTTAGTCCATGCGCTCAAAGAAATCACTCAATGGCGAGTTTATGTTCATTGTTTTATATACGCACCTTTCCTTGTGTAAAAGGACTTTTTCCCACTTTTGGACTTTTTCCCGGTAAAATCCTTTTTCCCGTCCAATGGGAAAAAATCAAACTGTCCAAAACTAACAACCCTGATCTCAGGGTAGCTTGGCTGGTCTCGGTCAGTTTGCAGTAGCGCGTTGAATTTTGTCAGTAGCGTAAAGCTACGTTCTATAGATCCATGAATAAGTCGAGGTTTCACAAAGAGTAAGAAACTTATTATTAGATAACACGAAATTTCTGCTAAAGCCTTCATTGTGAGATTTTTATTTTGACATAAAAACATTTAACTCGCTGCTGTTTTCTGCAGTTTTCTCACCTCAATTACTATGTAGTTCAAAAAATTGGCGAGCACTTCTAATTTTGGTGTTCCATAATATCTAAGAATCATTATTATGTTTTTGCTTAAATCATCATTGTTGCATGACATACAACAGCTGAATAAATATAGAAAATGCATTAATCACAACATAAGTATACTTGAGAAATCCTGTTTTGATTACACGGTCATGGGTTCTCTTGAAGAAGCTATTTGCATGAGTCATTTTTGAAGCGGGTCTATATAGTTTTAGGGTGACATGTGTATATTGCATTGCATGTTACCGGAATTAAAAACAAACTTGACAAAATGTAAGCCGCGATTCAGATTAATTCAGACTGTAAAATCAGAGGGAACTTGTTGATAGAAATAATCAAACATAATAAAATCCGACATGTTTAGAATTTCGAACCTGCGAACCGAAAACATATTAAATTCACCATTTTCGATTGAATAAGCTTCCTTAAAAACCTGAGCTACATAAGCTAGGCATGACTTCTTGAATATTCATTTTAGCTCTTTCACATTTTTAAACCTAGTTTTAACGCGAACTTTTGATCTTAGTTCCAATACCTATTTTACCTTGACATATCAAACATATCTTCAACTGCAGACCATTATCAAGAGCCATCATGCTGGTAATTAGGAACATGAAAAATTTAAAATTTTCCTTGAAGAGCTCGATTATCATACATAGCATGGCTAAGGAAATTCCTGATAACCATACCACAAATATAATCACAACATTCCCATCCAAACTTGCCGAATTAACGAAATTTTGACCTCTGTTTTCTACATTACTCCTTGCAGTCAGCAAGGTTATCCACCAATCATAAATTCCAGACTGACTCGCGGCTTCAATCCGCTTTACCAGAAAAGGGGAAACCAAACCTCGAATATGAAACATCCAGTCAATATCTGAGAAGCGTTCCTGTCCCACAAATACATTGGTGGACAGACCCGTCTCCTTTTTGAGTAGATTTAGATAGTCACTAGAAACATGAGCTGGCAATAGGACGGCCGCCTTGTGACAATTTCTAATTGCATTAAGTAAAATCTGCGATTCTTCTAATTGACCATCTTTGAAGGTTGCTTGTACCATCATTTCCTGAAAAAGTTCAAAACCTTGTTGAAGTTTAATATAATATACTCTCAGTACTTCCACAAATTTAGCCACCGCACTCGGGTGAAAATTAGCGACCTCTCTCAGACCACTTTTTACAATTGTGAAGTCTTCAGTTTCATTTCCTCCAGCACCGAGGATAATATTTTTGAAGTGATCCAATCGAGCCTGAATTTCTGATTGGATAGTGTAACCATTTGTGTGTAGTGCAAGTCGATAATTTTTATTAGCAAGCGCTTCATTGGGAATGCTCCTATTGACGTGCTTCTCGTGTATACTGAAAAGTTGTCATTCACCAGTTCCCTTAAGAACCTGTATAAGATTGGTTTTCGTGGAGTATATCATATTGTACACGTTTGTATTTTTGTAACCATTACTAATTACAATTCCCATAAGAAGAGTGACCACAACTATCACTCGAACATGTTTGCTATTCATGACAGAAGCGGAAACGGGATTGCCTTGCTCTAAGAAAACTTTGAGAATGGCCAAGATTTCAGTTATAAACTTTGCAGTTATGTTTTGTTTCATAAATGTCAGAATTGAAAGTGGGACCAATAAAACAGTACTAAAAATTGCGAGCCAAACCCACTTATCAAAAACATTTATCAGCTCCGAAAATGACACGGCAGTTAAGCCTTTCACACCACACCCAAGTAATCGTAGACTGCTCAAGGTATCCGATACGTAGTAATCCCACTTATCAAACACATTTATCAGCTCCGAAAATGACACGGCAGTTAAGCCTTTCACACCACACCCAAGTAATCGTAGACTGCTCAAGGTATCAGATACGTAGTAAGGAAAAATGAAGGTTGACTTTACGTATGGTTTCTGATCCATTCTAATTTTTAAAGTGATGTATGGAAATATATAACTAATCCGATGGCACTTGGGAAATGAGGTGAGCATCCACAATGGAAAAGTTCCCCATAACAGATTTCCAAACGTCGGCATGAGCTACACCAACCTTTTCCATAATTGTGGCTTTCAGGAGGATTTTGGATATGACTCGACGAGGAGGAATTGTTGGTTGATGAACTGTCGTGAAATCGCAAACCTCCGACAGGATTTGCTGAATCACAACTGCCAACAAGTTATTCTTAAAACTGACATTGGGCAGGGACCAGACTTGCTGCTGCTCAGAGGAAGATTTGAAAGAATGCTTCGTTACTTGATGGTCACCCCAAGTCTTCATAGTTGTTCTCGTGATTGAGGTTGTGAAAGAGGAAATTCTCCCGGGCACTGCCGATAAAGTGGGACTTAACACTACAAAGTTGTATTATCTTCCCTTGGGCTGAGCAAAAATGTGATTGTGAATTTTTCCTAGAAACTTCGAGTAGAATGAAGATGTCTTGTACAAATTGAGTAATTGTGGCCTGCGTCTGTTCTTTTTTGTAAGGTGCTCGGAGGCGATGGCATGGGCAATGTTTTTGACAAATTGAATTTTCAATCCAGAGTGCAAGTGTTGAGAGCTTTAACGTTGTGCTGTCCAAGTGGATTAGAAAATGAAGCGTTTGGAGGGGCTGTACTGCTGAAAGAGTTGGGTAGGAGTGTTGTTCCACCACTGATTGCGTTGGGAAAAGCCAACGACTTACGAAAAATTTTGAAGGAAATAATTTCAGATGAAGTCGGCAATTTACAGGTTTTGTAGACCTGAAGTATTCAAACGTTCGTAGCATAAGACACACATCGTTATATCTTTGAGGAATCTGGTTATCAAATCCTGAAAGAAATTTTGAGATGGGACAGTCTCCTTTTGCTGATAGCTGGGGTAAAGTGAAATTTTTTAGGATAGCAGTGTGAATCCCAGCGACCAGCGTATAGCGTATGTGACCATTTTGAAAGTCATTTAGGACAACAGGAACAGGAGTTCGTACTAAAATTGGGATAGAATCTGAAGATTGTAGGTCCAATTCCTGAAAGTTGTCCAGTGTAATCAAACAGTTCCTTCCGTTGGAGATTTGGGATATGTGCTCATTTAAATTTGTAATTTTGGCATATCTCTCTTTTTCTTGCTTGTCAGCTAGGTAGAGCTTTTTGGCTGAAAGCATACTTAAACCAGGAATCACATCGTTAGATGGAGGTAAAGAAATTGAGTCCATTAATGTGAGTAGTTTTAGGTCCCATGCTTTCACATAGTATTCAGACATTAGCAGGATTTCATGAAGTGCAAAAAGTAAGGCCAGAGACCGAAATATGGAAAGTTGGGCTGGAGTGACGTCTAACTTGAAACAAATCATCCTGGGTGGTCACGGTAATGCAGAATTGCTACTTTACCACAAAAATAAGAAAATACCGAAAGCAACTTCCAAATTGATAGTTTGGTCAAAACGATTTATCGAATTTCCTTCAAACACACCTGCGGCTCTCATATGTAAGTTGCTACTAGGAATACACATAATACAGTTCCCACATCCAAAAACATTAAATAATTCTCAAGTAGACTAAACCTACAAAAACATTTACTTTAAGGTTTAATGAGACGAGGTTTTTCAGCAAAATGTGAAGCACAAGAACCCATTATGCAGGTTCTGCTAAGTATCGTTACGAAGAACATAATATAATATTTGTTGGTTTTGTGTTCCAATTGTTTGTGCCTCGAATGAAGCAGCAGAAGAAAAACACTTTAGGAGAATTCTGCGGCCAAGCTGTTGCTTGTATCGTTTGTGCCACTGGAAAATAATATAAAGGAAATGTAAGCGCTTAAGTATTCATACAAACCTTCACACTTAATTTAATGTGTGAAGCAGTTTTTGCAATAATTTACGCGTACCTTTTAGTGTTTAGGCAGTGAAAGGTGTCGAGAGTGAGGCTTGTGATTCCGTGCAAACATTACTTATATGTATACTGAATAGGTATGCAACACCTTAAAAATCATTTTGAAGTTGAATTTTGAAACATTCCCTAGTAAGCCCTTTGTACAGTTCCGAATATTAAGAAATCTTTTGATGTCATAGTCATTAGTCATTTACTACACGCACCGAAAAGAGTAGTCATCTCGTTTGTAAATTCAAACTTCTCACTTAAGAATACAAGAATGCAACTCTGATAAATGTGGAGAAGAAACCCTTTGTTTGATATCAGAAACCTGATGATTAAGGAAGACATTTTTACGTAACACGACCTAACCTGAATTCTTACTCTCTAGTTAGGATAGGAGTCCCAACTTCCTTTCTTCAGGTAATTCATACGTAGATTAGAAATGTAGCTACGTTTTGAATTAGTATGCTTATGAAATTACAAAATGTTCCCTTCTTCAAAACAAACAAATCTCCACACCATGTACTCAGTGGTATCAATGCCCTCGTCTCCTTCATTTTTATACTCTGTTCAAACCTAAATGCTGACCCAACTCTTCCCCAAGAACTTCGATGCACATTATACTTCCACTTGAGTATCATTTCTCTGGTTTTCATTTCTCCCGTAGCTGGTGCTGTGAACCACAAGGCCGACAGGACAAGATCATGCAGTGTGAGAGGAAGTATACAGAGCAGCATAAATGGCCATCCCAGATAGTCCACTGACTTTATAGTGAGCCAGACCAAAATTGCTCCTCCGGCTTCACCGATCCCAATCAGAACAAAGTTGAAGTCAGCCACAAAGTTAAAAAGATATTTATGATAGATTCGCTGAAAAGTTCTGTACTCTCTGATGATAATACCTGGGTGAGGGAGTTTGCTACAAACTTTTACGAAAGGAAGAAGGATAGAATAATACCAGCAAATTATGTCGACTGCAAAGAAGGCAAAAATCCTGCAGGCTTCAAAAGCAAAAAATGTACACAGAACGTATCGAAGTGCCACTCCCACAATTTCTCGCCAAGAGTTATCTTCTGGTAGTTGGGGTAAAATGAGATCCTCCACCACCCAATAATAAATGTCGAGTTTGGCAAGCACTGCAACGAAAGAACTGAATGGTCCAATAACCGACATTATAATCACAGCGGATTGTACCCCGTACTTCAAAGTCTTTCGTAAAACTTTCATTTCTGCTTCGGTTTGTCTACATTGGAGACCCAACTTTTGTGGGAGATGAGTTGTCATGTACGTTAGGAGCTGGTTTCTTCCACAACAAAATTGATTCCGATGAAGAAAGTAAATTGTGTGAAAAAGAACTGCTGCAGCGACCGCGAGAAAAACGCCAAGTCGAGTGAAGACACTAATGAGTTTAACCACTGGGTCACCATAATCGATTCGACTCACTCGAATAAAAGCATAGATGCAACTGGGGATGCTAGTTCCGTACATGAAACTGAATATGAAAAAGTTCCACAGACATATTTTCGGATTCCTAATATTCACCTGAGTGAATTGACCCGAGTGCGAGTTCCAAGCCACGGGCATTGAATACATGATCCAAAAATACTTGTTAAAAAACTTGTAGGTTTCGTGAAGGCTGCACTCCATTTTTCTATGATTAAAGTTGGTAAAAACTGTGTTGGCAATATAAACAAATGGCAGCTGTCGGAAAATATCCAATTTATTGTCTGTTATCTGGAAAATATTGCAAATTGATGCTCTCCCAAATTCGGCGTTTTCCTCAATGAAAACAAAATGACATTTACATATTATGTTGCCGTAAGCTTTTTGAAAAGAAGAAAGAAGAGGTAAATTTTGCTGTAATTCAAATGCATACTTCCTACCATCCAATTTTCTATGAATCAGGGATGACCTTCTCATTATTGGCAGCGGTCTAATTTGTAATAAAATACTTGATTAACTTCACCGCAAGTTAAACTGTTTTATATTACATCGTCGTGGAAGCATTGGGCCTATGTTGTATTTTCGGTTAGAAGGAAGGCGCCTGGGATAGTTTATGAAAAAGTAGACAATTATTACAGTTACACTATGACCTTGAATTTATTTCAAATGAAAATTGCAAATTTTCTAGGTAAAATTGCATGCAAGAAACAAATTCGGTTTTCATCTGATTATAAAGATTGAGCAAGGATAGATAATATATTCAAAATGATGGGTAAAACTATGTTTTATGATCCTTTTAACGACGTATCATTTACGAATATGTTTCCTGTATTAAGCTAAAACTGTTGTGTTACCATGTAATTTGTTTCTGAATTCAATTTGCTTGCAAACTGCGGAAGTGATTATAAGCTAATTAGCTATTGGTTACCCAATTACATGAATTCTAGGAACCTTGCAAGGGATGAATTTTTTCTTGGAAACTCTGCACCGCTCAATTGGTAAAGCATGGTTAGCTGAATCAATTACATACATACCATGCCATTGTACTGCAGACTTGATACCGAGAAAATCGACATAATAACTGTTATTTTAATATTACGTACAAATCAATGTAATAAAACCACCAATGTAATTTTTTATCAATCAATCTGTACGAAGCGTATGTAGGTTTGTGGCGACTTGATATGTAAATGTTGTTGAGAAACAGAATTTTTCTAATTAGGTAATGTTTTCGTTTATTGCTGATAAAAGCAATACCGGTTTCAAGTGAAACAAAAACATTTTCCTCTCATAGCCACAATTTATGGACTATTTCTAGCAAAAATAAATTTGCGAGTTGCATCAGTTCGGTCAAAATGAGTAGTAAATAATACCTACCCGCTTCTTCTATCCAATTTGCATGACAATATTCAGCCAGGCACGCACTAGGTGTGTCAGTTCCAATTACATGTATTTGTTGAGAGAACCTTTTGTCTGTTTCATGAAAACGAAAATAATAGCGAAAGAAGTTTGGAAAAGCACACTTAGCCAAAAACAAGTGTTTTATGCTCAAGGTGGGTGGAGCTGCAGTAATTCCACAGCGACAAGCCTCTTGCTTTTATTCACCATTTCTATCGGTCCATGAAAGTCATCTGAATTAGGTCTTCAGTTCGGCAAATAAACCCAAAGTATTATATTTTTTGACTGACTACTTCAAAATGTCTTCAGTACAGATATCAGTAATTTTTTCTCTTGTTTTAGTTTTACATCAAGAAAACTGTTTTAGTAATGGTTTGACGAAAGTCTACTTTGTCAGGGAATTCAACAATCTGAGCTGTCCGGTTACCCGTTTCCTAGAAAATTGTGCCCCCTCTATATCGAGCATTCGGGAAACACTTATTGAAAAACCAGTCAAATTCGCGAACATAGCCAAAGTATTCAGCACATTTGAGGTTTCTCATTGCCATGTCGCCATAACTGACTTTCAGGATGTGCATTTCCCGATGCCAGTGTATCCGATTCTCTTGCGAAGGCTGAAACAGGCCTGGCTTTGGATTCACTTTCCATCCGAACGAGAAACAAACTATTATCCAGCTTTAGTACAAGAGGAGGTTTTAAAGCGGAAGGAGTATTTCAACGAAACACTTTTTGATGAGAATCTCCTGGGTTCGTCATTCTTTACAAGATTTAAGCCTACAAAGACTCGGGTCCACCAGTTGATTAATATCACACGTTACGTCATGAAAACAATTCCATGGAACTGTCAAATCAATATTGACCTGTTTCCACCAATGAAGATGCTTGACAGGGTGGGACAATATCCTGCATTGTTCAGTAGAGATGCAGATAATATTTCCCCGGAACAGCAACTTTCAACGCGGATTTGGAATTATCGAGCTAATATTTTTCCTTCCAGTATTTCTCCAGTGACAATCTTTGTTGTTCGTCCTGAACAGAACTTTATAAATCGCGAGCAACAATATCGAATTTTGTCAGTAGCACTGAATTTTCGTGGAGCTGTTGTGGACACAAAGGAACGGGAAATGGNTTTGGAATTATCGAGCTAATATTTTTCCTTCCAGTATTTCTCCAGTGACAATCTTTGTTGTTCGTCCTGAACAGAACTTTATAAATCGCGAGCAACAATATCGAATTTTGTCAGTAGCACTGAATTTTCGTGGAGCTGTTGTGGACACAAAGGAACGGGAAATGGCCCATGCGGAATTTTTTCTTGCTTAAACAACAAAGCAAATGAAAGTATCAATAGGAATTCAGTTGTCTGTGAAAAATATTAGTCCGATACCAACAAATTCAATGTGGTATTTCGACCGGACAGGACAGCGACAGAAATTCAAAACCATTTCGGCAATGATTGACAGCCTGAAAACTTGTGGAAATGGTGACGAGTGGGCGGTGGAATTTTGGAAAGTAACCTCATTCCAATTACGTACGTGCGGGTGTGGCTCTCCCTAGCCTGCAATTTTACTTTCCATAATCGCTTAGGTTTCAACAAACATTGTTCAAAAGGAAAATTACTGGATTCAACTGAATCCACTAATCTCTATGCTTATCTTCATCTTGTCCCAATTTCTCAACAGTCTCAAGAAACTTTATTTCCTGTCGTTGTAAACCCAATGTCAAATGACTTAAGATTCGTCAGTTGCGGGCAGCGGGGCTTCGAAAGCTTAAAAGTAGAAGAATTTTTTAGTGTTTTTGATAAGATTGTCTGGTTGGTTCTTATAATCTCGTTGGTCTCTGTTTCCATATTTTTTCCGAAAACACCGAATTCGTATCGCTCGTGTTCATTGACCCAAAATCTGCTAACATCTGTCAAAGTGGTGCTCGAACAGGGAAACCCATTTCCTGATAAAATGAACCATAAATATCGCCAAAATGTCCTTGCAGCGACGTTTC
Source organism: Troglopedetes dispersus (assembly GCA_027744215.1). NCBI lineage: Eukaryota > Metazoa > Arthropoda > Collembola > Entomobryomorpha > Paronellidae > Troglopedetes > Troglopedetes dispersus. The sequence goes on along the minus strand of JAHZNF010000564.1, from coordinate 1,883 downwards.
TTTTGATGGGAATAATTTTGAGCAATGCTTACAAGAGTAGTAACATTTTAAAGATGATTTCTCCAAAGAAATTAATTCCTTACGAATATATTCATGAGCTGGTTCAAGACAACTTTTCAATTTACACCAGGACCACTGAAATTGACGAATTGGATTCTCTGACTGTGTTGAAGGACTGGACGGAGTGGGAGGATTACAAATTACTTCGAACTAATGTAGTCTGGTCAAACCCTCACAATGTCCTGTACAACCTCGAATACCCATCTGATGAATACCCACGCCTGCAAATTACGCAGTTATCAGAAGCATTAGCTTTAATCAAGGATACACAATCAATATTAAAGAACAATGCTATACTAAGATTTGTTGAAAACGTGACGAAATTGACTCCTCAAACAGAGTCTGTCATGACAGGAATAGTGAATATGATTTTCGCAGCAAACAAAATGGAAATACAACTGATAAGGCAAAATTTGACGGAGCTGATAGATACATTCTTGCGCATGGAGCTGAAAGAACTCTTAAGATCTATGACGCAATGCAACAAAATTGCTGCTGTGCTGCCCACTTTCATTTGTCGGAAATTTCAAAGGCAATTAAGGGCTACTGGCTACAAGCATGTCTTTGAGGGAGTTGAGAAAATGTACGACATGAATATCGCGTTTGTAATCTACGGACATATTCCACGGATTCTGGTTCAAAGGATTAAGACTGCAAAAGAAAGTGGGATTTGGAAGCGATGGGAAGATATATTTCAGGAGGGGCTTGCATTGTCGAGTAATCTGAAATCTGACACAGTGTCGGAACCTAGTATGAATGGAAACATTGCTATCGTGTTTCTCATGCTTGTGGTTGGCTTACTGATTTCAATTTCAGGTTTCATAATTGAAAGATTATTTTCATCATGGATGTTGCGCTAATTGGAGAAATATGGTTAGGCTATATAAATATGTCATTAATTTCATTTAATTAGCATTCAAATAGTTTAAGCACCTAAATAATTGAAATTTAACTATTTTTGCTCGTTTTTGCTTTGTGCAAGTGTAACCATAATTTATAGCTTGTTTGTAGCGAATTAATGGTTTGATATCACTCGGAGTTGATACTTTCAAAGGAGCTGCTAACACGAGAATAAATACTTTTGTCTTCTACTCCCATGTTACTTTCATGTTAGATGGCAAAAATGTGGGATCGAGGCAAAGATATATGCTAATATATTAGAATATACAAACCTTACAAATGCAACATTTTCATTTCAGAATTCTTTCAGGATACGGTTTTTTTTAAACAATAGGATTCTACGTAGTCGTTCTTAGACATGCATAATAATGTTTTTATGCATGCATATTTTATTGTAATGTTTACTTTTATATTAAGCAGGACATGTTTTTCCAAAACAACCATGGTCTTGCAACCATCTTTTTGTAATGATTACGCATAATTAGGCTCAATTTGCAAATTCAAAAATCCAGCCTCAACGAATATTTTCTAATCGTTATTTCAAAGGTTGTTAAACAAAAATTAATATATCAAATGGGGACACTCCCCAAACCTTTCATACGCCATAGTATGGCGGCCATACGAGCTGGTTAATCTTTTTTTAGAATTTTGAGTGTTTTGATTAAATTGTATAATTCCACAATGGCACTCCTTCAAGGAAGCTCTAAAGTTTGGATAAAGTAGAAACACCTGTTTAAACACTTTAGATCTTAATTAAGGACTACAATACAATAAACCTAGTACCACCAGAGGTAAAATAACACCGGGCAGACTCACTTTTGTGGCGTTATTTTAGCACTTGGTTGGCCATTTTGCTTTAACGGACCAGCTTTCCTATCCTTGAACCAAACCTCAGGGCCAACTTTCGTGTCCCTTAACCAAAC
>JAHZNF010000563.1:0-11374 GCA_027744215.1 Troglopedetes dispersus | reverse complement strand
GAAAAAAAAAGAAAAAGACAGAAGGAGCATAAGTATAACTTTTGATGTTTGTTGGAAAGGAAAAGAAGAACAAGAGTTTTCTTGTAGAAGAAATAACGAACACGTGCGTTATAAATACCAAATAAGTGTAAGGTTATTACGTGCACACTTTTTTGTTTTGGTGGAATATTATGTAAACCAGAGATTAGTGGAAACAAAAAATATATATTGTTTTTTTTCTATTCTGTGAAACACACGTAAGAAAGCAACAACAAACATACACATATGAAAAAAAACATGATTGAGTTATAAAATAAATAAATAAAAAACCCGATATATAAACGGTTTGAAAAAAATATATAATAATTTGATGCGCCTGTTTCTTTTGTATTTTCCCATTACTTTTTTTCCTTTCACCCGATACTCAAGAGACAACCAAAAAATGCAGAAATAATGGTTACGTAATAAAAAGTTTTCTTTGATTGCCCAACGTTGTACCCATATCCGCATTACACGCACACGGATCCATATTTTTATGGTCGTGTATCCCCATTTAATCGATCATTTCGTTAAACGAGAGCTCATGAGTTTTAATTATTCCTGCCCGAATATAAAAAACAGAATCGTTACATTCGTTTATTACATTTATTACGAAAAACCGACCAGACTTTTCCCAAAACAGGAGAAAGTGAAAAGAAACGCATGCAATAATATGCATAATACGCACGCACGTACCCCAAAAACACACACACACACACTCCCTCATTTCTCTTTTCTAGGTGGACACACAGCACGAGGAAAAACACAGGATACAAGCAAGCGTGTGGTCTTCTCTGGTGTAACACACACTTAGGCATGGGTGTCTCGTGTACGCATGCCAGTTGACATTTCTAATGCTCATGAGTTTTAATTATTCCTGCCCGAATATAAAAAACAGAATCGTTACATTCGTTTATTACGAAAAACCGACCAGACTTTTCCCAAAACAGGAGAAACTGAAAAGAAACCCATGCAATAAGCATAATACGCACGCACGTACCCCAAAAACACACACACACACTCCCTCATTTCTCTTTTCTAGGTGGACACACAGCACGAGGAAAAAACACAGGATACTAACAAGCGTGTGGTCTTCTCTGGTGTAACACACACTTAGGCATGGGTGTCTCGTGTACGCATGCCAGTTGACATTTCTAAAAAGTAACAAAAAAACGACACACACGATAAAAAAAAAGGAAGCATACCTCGTGACTTTAAACTTGGTGACGACCGACCAGCATAGCGAGCTTCCAAGGAAAGCATTTTTTTTGTAGTCAACTCCTCCGTCTATCTCTCTCTCTCTGTTGTACTACACAGAAGAGAAAGCTCTCTCTCTCTCTCTCGCTCAAGGAAAAAAAATCGATGAGTCTGTGTGCATAAAAAAAAAACGTTTTTTTATAAAGAACCGTTCTGTATAGAAACCCTCCATACATACATACATATTATAATGTTTCCTCCAAAACTCACGTACATATAGGATCATGTGATTTCACTCTTTTTTTTGTCTGTGATCCACCCGGTCATAAGATACCATATATAAATCCATACACACGGTTGTGTTTTGTTTCGCACACCTTATTTTTTTCTCTTCCGTCTCCCTCTCTCGATTTAAATCTCTCTCCAAACATTTTCAAAAAATAAAATGCCAAAATAGCGTGAGTTAAAAGATAGAACAATGACTACCCACATCCGAACCACTCGTACCCGTCGTTTTCACACGATGAAATCGACGAGTTGGGTCGCAGTAGGTTCAAAATCATCATCTTCTTCAACTCATCGTAAAACGAACGTTAGTGGTGAACCAGTTCCTTTCCTGGATAAGTGGTCGCTAGTTCACCGGAGTGACATGTCAGTAGTGTGGGTTTTGATGGCGGAAGAGCAAGCGGAGCAGGAACATGAATCAGTCATTCGGAGACAACGCATCCACTTCTTCTTCTGACAAAAAAAGAATATTACGGGACAGTACATGTGACGCGGAGGAGGATTTTTTTTTCAGACACGAAAATTATCTCTTTTACTCGTTTTGAAATGAATGTTTGAAATTGTGAGACTGTGAATATTTTTTAATGGAAAAGCAAACTAAGTGTGAACAAAAAATCAGTACAGTGACCACCACCGAAGCGTTATCATCACCAGAGAATCCCTGACTGACATTTATTCGTTATTTTTTCTTTCTTCTGAAACTTAAAATTACCCCAGGGACAAATTATACTGAAAAAAAACCTACATCTTTTGTGTGTAACATGAAAGGAGGAAAGGCGAAGGACAACGACGACGGACGGGGGACTTCGACTTTTTTTTTGGGCGGTTCGCAGTGATCTCCGGTGCACCTTATCTTTTTAAGTGTTATATAGTTCGTCTTAAAATTGTGTAAGTGACTCAAGCTAATTTTTACTTTCATTCATTAATTGCGTGACTCCACGATGCTTGCTTTTTCCAAATTTAAAAACCCTAATTTTGATTTTAATGAGAATATAAAATTATTTAAATCGTCGATTTTGATTACCAGATTTTATGATAAAATAACAAAATCCATAAAGATTTTTTCTGGGACCTCTCTGTTTTCTGCTAGCGAAACTTGACTTGTTCAAAGTTAAAATCTTTATTTGAACAGTCACACATCATCTCCCTGCTTTCACCTCAACTTCAGATTAGTTTTCGGATGAAGTTCTGGAATATCCTCAATAAATCATCACGCATTAAGCAATTGGAAAAAAAATAATCCACACGCCCAGAAACAGTTCACCAGCATTATTATCCAGGGAAAATGATTTTCTTCGATATAAAATTATTAGGGAAATTAGACAGAAAATTAAAAGATGCCGGATGTAATTGATCTCTCACAAAACTTTAATCTCTGCTCTACGTGCGTTTGCGACAAAAGCGAAAAAAGCAGAGGACCTGTGAGAAGAACCATCGTTTCGTTTCGTACCAATTTACCCACACTTCTTTTGAAACAAAATTATACACGCACACACAATCACACGGTCTTATGACCGACACGACGAGTCGAAAAAAAAGGTGGTGGTGTGTACGTTACTACTTACACACAAGGATAACATAGAGACGATGATAACAAAATTTTGTTGGAGTAGTAGATACACTACCACTACTCTCCTTTATCCTCTCTCATCTCCATATATCCACTATCACGTTCTCCTTTTTTTTTCGCCGACATTATTTTACACACGAGAGAAAAAAAATATCTTGTGTGTCTTGTCTCACAAATATTATATTTTTTTTTTGAATTGCACAACCATGCTTTGCTCATGCTACTTTTTGCCCATCAAAAGTATTATACANACCGTGATAACTCGGCAGGACCACCGAGACCGTTCAGAAACTCGAACAGGGGGAAGCGCAACTCCAACTCTTCTTCTTCTTCTGGCTACCACCACCACAACCATCAAAAGTATTATACACACACAGAGAGCACACGGGGCCACTCACTTACCAGCACCATTCATCCATGATAATAATATACCACACTACCAACACCAACCAACCATCATGATGATCACGATCACCCACCACCACCACCAACTAAAACCAGCAGCAGCACCACACCAAGAAAACGAGAGGAGAAGAGAGAGAGAGAATCCATGTTATCGTTTATCATGCTCAATATAAAAAAATACATGTTCTTTTAATTGCCGTGCTTTTAATTTTTATTATTATTTTTTTTTTCAAATAAATTTTTTTGAGTTATTCACGGGTCGTCAAAGAACGGGTCAGATAAACCGGATCGATACAATTTCGTTAGGTTTTTTCCAAAAAAAAAACAATACATCCGGGATTTTTTGTTTTTTTTTTTGTTCCTCAAATCCTCCTGCTCCTGTGCTGTGTACATATATCTTCGTGTTCACCAATTTCGGTTTCGGCTAATAATCCAAAATCGTATTATTTTCTGGTGCTTTTTTTTTCTTTGATTTCGGGTAAAAATATTATAATTTTTCTTAAATGCATGTTATTTTGTTCGCGCGCCGGATTGTCCGGTGAATAAGACAAATTGTGGTTTAAATTAAATAATTACCGTGTCAGCTGCTCGTTGTGTTAAGAATGTGCCGGTAACAAAACATTATTTAGTTTATTTGATCCATTTTTATTATTTTTGGATCTGAGAAACGAAAATATTCATTTTTCAAAGTGTTTTTTTCTTTAAAAAATGTAAACAAAAAAAGAGTGAATTTTTGGAAAAAATGTTTTGTTTACATTTTCTTGAACTCAAGTGTGAAACCGATGAAAGCAAAAGAATTAATTTTGTTTTAATTGTTGTTACATCGATTTTTACGACTGTTTGTTTACGTTTTCTCTAGATAACGTGTTACCGGCGAATTTCGAAATATAGATATAACTCAAATAAAGGGGGAAATTACCCGGCGCCGGGGGTGGGTTTTGGTTGGAGGATTTTTGGAGAGGAGAATGGATACACCTGTGGTGTCGGCGTGACCGAGTCATAACAAAAATAGGTACAAATCTGAAATTTTTAAAATATTTTTATAAGTATTGCGAAATGTTGTAACCAATGACCTAGTCACAATAATAACCGGTGGCGCTGCTGCAGAGATGTGTTATAACAATATCATATCATTTATGTTTTCTGTTCCAGGTTACAGGATTCTTCTTCCCCAATGATCATAAGTGAGGGTTTGATGAATGAACTACTTCTTCGCCGCTGCTAAAAGTACTGAATAATAAAAAAAAGGAGACACAAGAAGTTTTTCTTAGTCCGTTTTTTTTATTATTATTTTTTATTAACACGTACCTGACTGATCAGCCAGCAAAAAGTTTTGAGAGGAGGAGGAGTAACTTGAACACATTCAAGTTCAATACAAATCACCACCATGTCCCGGGAACTGGATGACACCACCACCGTCTCGTCTTCAACTGGAACAACATCCGTTCATCATCATCACAACAACTACGCATCCACGCTATTATCTCCATCATGCTCATCATCCTCTTCAACAGCAACAACAACTCACGCGTCATCAGAGCCTTTACCACCACCACCACCAGGCTCGGTGGAAGAGCCCGCTGACCCTGTTGACCAAGACGACTCAGACTTTGTGGTTGTGAAGAACAGGAAGAAGCACACTGACAACCACCACCACCACGCGTATTACAACAAAGCTCATCAGAACCAGTCGTCAGGAAACAGGTATGGGAACAGCAGTAGACCGTACCACCATCATAATAATCGTGGTGGTGAGCCTCCACCGCAGCATCAGTCTACCCACTACAATGATGGGGGAGGTGGTGGTGGTGATGAAAACTACTTTGATAGTAGTGGAGGAGGACCAAGGAGGAGAAGAGGGAGGGATAGCGAAAGGAATAATTCGTCGTCGTCCCGCGGAGGAGGCGGAAATGGTGGTAATGGTAGTAGCAGTACTGGACACCGTGATAACTCGGCAGGACCACCGAGACCGTTCAGAAACTCGAACAGGGGGAAGCGCAACTCCAACTCTTCTTCTTCTTCTGGCTACCACCACCACAACCACCAACAGCAACAAAATCATGATAAAGAGAACACTGGACCATCGGCGGACCTGGTGGTAGAACTTAAGACTGCACAACCTAGTAATACTGCTCCAACTGCTGGACCTTCTTCTTCTTCGTCGGGAATACTAGGAGCAACCACAACTCCCCATCAACCACCACCGTCCACTGTCAAGACGTTCTCTTTCGTAGTTGCGGCGGGTGCTTCCAGTCCTAGTAATAATATTAATATAAATAATCCCCCACCAACGCATCACCATCAGACTGTACTGTCAGGTACACTAGTTGACAAGTCAAATGAGAAGACTACTTTGCAGCCAGCCGTTGTGTTCGTGACAAGAGAGCCAACATCTCAACAGCAGCATCAAATTATTAAGGAGGCTACTACTACAGGACCACCACCCGCATTAGCAGCGGTGGTAAGTTTGCTTCCACCTGCTCATCAGCCTCAGCAGCAGCAGCACCACCACCATCACCAAGACACTTCCAGTCAGACGAGCAGCACTGAGGATGTTGTGGTTGACAAGCCGAAACCCTCCTCATCCTCCACCACGTCTTCATGTTGCAAGCTCATCAGTCGGTAGTGGGCACCCGCTTGAGTACGTGGACGCACCCATTCCGAAAGTCAACCCGTGGGTTGCCAACAGGAATGCCGCTCAGGTAATTACGAGTAATGGAGGTGGGACCATTAGCATTGGAAGTACGACTACCACCACCACTTCAACAAACACGTTATCGCAACCTAAACCTGCTCAGGGTCATCAGAATCACGCACCACCTCCTCCTCCGCACCGCTCAGTCTCGCTCACAGCGTTCCCAACGATGAGCAGTGAGAGTTTCCCAGACACGCTTAAACTGAGTCAAGGAGTACAGACTTCAAACAATACTACTACCAAGCAACCGGTCAATAGCAAGCAACAACACAACAACAACAGTCAGACTGGCATCGAAGAACAAGAGTCATTATTTCCTGACCCACAACAGCAACAACCACCACCAAAGTCACCTCCAACCTCATTCGCAGCAGCAGCAGGAGTAGTAGTCACGACAAACTCCTCCGCAGCAGCCAAACAACCAACAACAGATGCTTCAGCAGCATCGCATCAGGAATCACCCGTCCCTCCACCACCAACGTCCTCAACATCCCAATCCGTCCCACTGCTCCCAGCAACCCAGCAGCAGCAGCAGCAACCGTACTACCGTGAGATGTCCAACGGTTTCCGCCCAGGCAGAGGTCGTGGCTCTTACTCTGCTTCTGCTTCCGCCGGTAGGAAGATTGCTAGTCGAACCAACGCACTGATGAGAGTCGCTTCTTCTTCTTCCGCCGCCTCCGCAACTGGCCACTCCTCCGGTACGCTAAGCAGCGCAGGAGTGGTAGCAACCGCCACCCGGTCCACATCCACACCAAACGCTTACGAAGACTGGCCGACTTTGGGCGAGGCTGCTGCAGGTGGTGGAACTAGTACCACGAATAGTAATCCGATAAGCAGTAACATTACCAAACCTGCTGCAGTAGTAGTCACCGCAACAGCAACTAACAACCCCCGAGTCAAAGATGAAGGGAGGCATGAGGATAATGCTTATCATCATCATCACCATCATCATCATCACGACCCAGCGCCACCGCTGCTGCCACCACCACCACCACAACCACCTCAGCAGCATAAACCCACCTCGTTAGGGAATAGTAGTAGTCAGATGGAAGGGACAGCAGCAGAACTATTACGGAAGCATCATCAGTCAGCTGGTGAGTTAATAATAATTTATTCAAAGTCTTCAATTTCCATTGTTTGCTCGCTTTTTTTATGGTTATTATTGGGTGTCATGGCGTTTGGCGTTATCTTTCACTGTTTTGATTGATGGAGCACGCACACACTACTGCTGCTGCACGTTCACCTGTTTTCGGTTATCAATAATTGATAACCGAAAATAAAATTATTTTATTGAACCAAAATATTATTTCTTGCCAAAATTATTTTTACCGCGCTAGAGATTCATTTTTGTTTTTAACCAAAATCCCAGAGTGAACTTTTTTTATTAAAAACTAACGAGTTTTTTTTTGTGGTTGAACAAGTTAATAACACGACTAAAAAATACCAATACGATTGCGATATTCCAACAGCAGAACACAAAGCACCACCACCACCTCACCTGCCACCCGACGACCTTCAGATCCCGGTAGCCTCAGCCGAAAGCATCTCGTCCACAGCATCGTCATCCAGCCCCGGAGGAGGAAGCAGCGACGATGAGGACAACGGCACAGGCGACCCCAACGGACCCTCAAAGAGCAAGCGGTCAAGCAAGCAAAAGTGGGTTCCCCTCCCTCTCGACCTGAGCGAGAACGGTGGTGAGCCAGACGGGAAGAGTAGCAGTAGTAAAGGAACGAGTAGTAGTGTTATCAGCAGCAGCAGCACCAACAACAGGATCGTGCACAAAAAGCAGAATAACAACATTAGTTACAGTAATCAGTACCATCATCACCAGCAGCAGCAGCAGCACCACCACCACCAACAGGCGCATTATCCCCACTACCCGTATAGTTCTGGTGGAGGTGGGAACAGTGGCACGAGTACTAGTAGTAGTAGTAATAGGGCGAAAGGGAAAGAGCATGTGCTCGTGAACGGGCATGCGACTGAACATTACTCAGGTAACTCTATCTTTATCAAAAATTATTATTTTTGCTTCTTCAACGAATGAAATTTTTTTTATTTAATTTTTGCATTTTTTTTGCACAGTTTTTTTGAAAATTGATTGTTGTTGTTTTTTTTTAGGCTAATGTGTGTGAGTTTGTGTAATCTACTGCTGAATTATGTGATTCGGTTGTTTTTTAAAGATTCGCATTTTCTTAATTGTGTTGAATTTATAGAAATGGATAGGCACCCCCGTTCTCACCAAGGTCCCCCACCAATGCGAGGAATGCGAGGAGGTGGTCCCCGCGGTGGAGGTGGCAGCAGAAACGGTGTTCCCCCTCGCCGACACAACAACAACAACAATCAACGTCCACACATACCGAATGGGCACGTGAACGGTCACATGCAGCAGCAGCATCACCACCACCATCCTCATCACCATCCCTCTGCACAGCAGCAGCAGCAGCATAACCCACACCAGCAGCAACACCACCCGCAACATCATCATCACCAGCACCACCACCATCACCACCCGCAGCACCTGGACTTTGACTTGCTCTCGCCAACCAGCCCCGCCGCTCAAGATGGGAGTTTCGCGGAATTCCCTCCAGACTTTTCAACACTCACTCCAATGTACCCTGCCGCCTTGTCAGAGTTCATCATGCCGTACGTGGCGAATGGCTACTTTCCCACGCCATTCACACCCCCGACTGGTGTTATTGTTGATCCGGTTGTGGCTGTCGCTGAGTCACATCAGCAGCAACAGCAAATCGTTGCCGCGGCTGGAGGAGGTGGTGCGGGTGCTGGTGGAGGAGGTGGCAGGACGCATGTTCCAGTAGCCGCGGCAGTGGTGAATGCGACCGCAGTGCCTGCTCCTTCCACTCCGCCAACTGCTGCTGCCGCAGCAGCTTTCGCAGTGAACGATTTGGCCATGCTTACTGATCTTGTTCGAACGCAAATGTAAGTGCTTCATAAAATATTCAAATTAGCATTTATATACAATTTGAGAAATGATAACAAGTAAAAACATGCAAGATATTGTATAGTTGTTATATTGTTATGGCAATCATTGATTGTTTCTTGAAGCACATGATTCAACATTATTCTGGGTAAGCTTAACTTAACTTTCATAGAAAACAATGTGCAATGAATGGGACCTTTTTCAGAGTTATTCATACTCGTCCATGCCGGTCTAATGAAAAAAATTCTCTCGTTCATTTTCCAGTTCTGTCGTGCTGAGCGCCATCCAGTCTTCAGAGAACTTGGAACTGAAATCAGACCTGACCAGCGTCCGAACGTAAGAAATCAACGTTAGACTAACAAAACTATGTACTTACTTTTAGAGAAACCGTAATTAACTTTCTGTTTTTATTTTTGCAGGAAGTACAACCCGAGCAAGTGGCCGATCCCAGACAACCCAGTCAGCAACACAACAACCACCGCTCCTCCTTCGCTAAAGCAAACACCACCACCACCACCATCTTCTGCGTTAACATCATCAACATCACCGTCAGTGTCTTCCCCACCACCACCACCTCAACAAACTGGAGCAACAAAGCCAAGTGGAAGTGGTGACGGCGACTCATCATCATCATCACCCCCAACATCGTCAACAACAACCCAACCACTCCAACAAAGTCAACAAAACAATAACAATAATAACAATAATGACCAGCACGATCAACACGTAGTAGCAGCAGCCGAGACGCTCAATCCTAATGTGCCAGAATTCGTACCTAAGTCGAAAGTAGTGTAGTTTTTAGTAGCGCCAGAGTTAAGTTTAAGAAAAAAAAAACAGATTTCGTCTTCAACAAAAAAAAAAGAATCAAAACATGAAAATAATTTTTCTTCTTCTCTACTACACTACTACTCCAAAAACAAAGTATTTTGTAGCTTCCTCCATAATAACATCCATCATCACAGTAGTAGGAGTAGTTAGTATTTCTTGTTTGATTTTATGATTTCCTCGTAAAAAAAAGTATTTTGTAGCTTCCTCCATAATAACATCCATCATCACAGTAGTAGGAGTAGTTAGTATTTCTTGTTTGATTTTATGATTTCCTCGTTTCATTGGCTTTGTTCTTTCAAATTTAAACAAACCAAGTGGTTCAGAGAGATAACCCTGATCAACCTCAGGTTCCTTCCTGTTCACACAGGAAGTCCCCGAAAATATATACAGAATACCAACCCCCCACATTTGTTGAGTACACGTGACATAAAATGACAGAATTTGTAGGGAAAAATAAAGAACCTTCTAACCTTCTTCTTCGTTGTGACAAAGCTAAAGAAGAAGAAGAAATCAACAAACTCTACCGAACAAAAGAAAACTGCCTTGTTTTCCGTGCTTATCTATATAAAACAGAGAAGAAAAAAAAACACAATTTGTTCAGAAAAAAATACGCTATAATATCTATATATATCTATCTATATAAAAATCGTTTTTATCACAAGAAAAAAAAGAAAGAATTATTATTAGCAAAAAAAACCATAAATGTTATAATAATAATATACTCATAAGTGCGTACGAATTTTTAAGTTTAGAAGAAGAAAAAAAAAATGATCGAGTGTGTCTGTAGAAGAGTGTTTACGTGATTACGTATAAGTTTAAAAACATGTTCGGGGGCTGTTATTGTAAAAGTATATAATATACATTATATATACATATTATCGAACAATATTATACATATATTTTAGTTTGAAAGAAAAAAAAACAACGTTTATGTTTTATCTGGAAGCGGTTTTTAATTAATGCGCGCTTCTTGGATCATTATTACTACTTGCATGTTTCTATATTATAGCATTTAATTATTACACATATTATTTTTCTTTTTTTAGTTTCTCTCTCTCTCTCTCTCTCTGTCTCTCGCTGTTTGTGTATAAAAAATCTATCTAAAACTGTTATATAAATACATAGTCACACGTGTTTATGTAAGTTTTTGAAAAAAAAAGAAACAGTTGTTTTTTTGGAGAAAAAAAAATAAGATGGAAATTATGAAAAAAAAAATGATTGTGTTAAAAAAACGTAATAATAGCTACGCGTTATTATGTATACATTTCCAGTTATTAACTCTTTTTTTTTTGCTTTCCTTTTTTCTTTCTTTCTTTTCTCTTTGAGGAATATTTTTTTTGTTTCTCTCACCGTCTTGTGTCAACGAGAGCTGAGAAAGGAAAACGTATGAAGGAAGAGGATATAATAACAATATACGTGTCTTTTTTGAAGATCGCTG
>JAHZNF010000562.1:0-10976 GCA_027744215.1 Troglopedetes dispersus | reverse complement strand
AAATAGATCAACAAAAAACCACACTTTTGGTAAGTATTATATAAACAATCGTAAAAAATAATTGGTACACACGAGTCACGAGCGAGTACGAGTCTCGATCAAAACTTTCTGGAACGAGAAAGCAACGAGCGAGTATTTACGTTTTTAAAAGTATTCGAGTAACGAGCGAGCAAGGAATTAAAAAATATAAAAAAACGAGCGAGGAGCAAGCGAGTTACGGAGCTTTTTAATTTATGCTCACGTCTATCAACATTTTACCGCATCTCTTTTGGCAAGAATGGTTCTTCTCTGCATAATATTCTGTGGCTTATTGTGCATGCACTTTTTTATACAGTTGTGTTTTGGTGGCTAAGAGCAAGAGCAAGTTGGGCTTCAACTGCAGAATAGAGAACATTACGCCCGAAAAGCATTTTTCATGAAATGAGATTGTTGGGAAATACATAACTGAGTTGACTCGATAAACGCAAGACATCCAATAATTTTGATAATAGTAATTATAAGTGTTTGGTTTGCTCCCACATTTTTGTGTAAATACGGCTACAATCCTATAGAGCGTAATTCAACATAGATTAGACACAAAGAAATACATACATTATGTATGAAGAAAATTAAAATTTCCTTACGTGAAGTGACGAGTGATTGGGGTATTATGAAAGGATTGGTATTTTTGTGGATGCAACAACACAAAACATTTAATTTAATGTTTTATGATAACCTTGTAGCAATTTTTTATCTGGTCCGCAATCTATTCACAACGGAAATAACGTGTGATTTCAGAAGTTGTAAAATATGCCAGACACAAGTTATGTATTGGCTACACATATTTTTTGATGCGCGGAGTGGAACGGATAATTAGCTCCGACATTTTTTATTGTTGATTGGGAGAACCAATAAAATTATTTTTTTGAAACCTCTGAAAAAGGTAGAAAGCACACACACCAATTTGTTAGTATTCATTTTAAAACTGTTGTGAGCTCGCTTTGTGAAAGAAAACCTTATTTCGCGATAATGTACATAAGGTGTTATGTATGCATAAAAGCAAGCTTATAGAAACTTTCCATTTAGAGATTGCTTCCTTTCATTTCATTATCAGAACTTTCAAGCTCACATCCCTCCGAATTTGCAACTAAGGTTTTTTTTAGCTTCTATACAGTTTCCATTGAACAAGTCAGCAATATAACAACAATGAACTTTTAGTCCTTGAGGTGGTCACAATGAATAAAGTGGAAATAACGCATATCATAACACCTAATCTCCGGAATTTGTAAAAAGTTTCTCAGTTCAGATAAACACCTTTGAAGAATTAAAAATGTTTCTGAAAACTTACCCGACATTTCCCGAACATGTTGAAATTCCGCTGAAGGTGCTCCTGGACCTTTATTACTACATTTCTTTGGCATCTCCATTCAGAGTAAAGTGGGATGGCGAAAGCGGGCAATATTATCTTCAAAAAAGCCTCGCTCGACAGGTAGAGTAGAGCTATATTTATATGAAATGATAAAAGGATAAATGTTTTAATAAGGAAAATTACTGATGGTACGTACATGTTTTAATTAGGTCATTTGCATATTTCGGTTGATGCTTCAACTGCTAGGTTTGGCGTGCTCTTTAATTCGTGGTGCCAGTTTCAACACAAGAACCTTGGCGGGTGCGTTTATATACACTTGCCAGCAAATTTCAGGATACTGCATGACAATATCTTATCTTCACCTTATGCTTTATCGTCATTCCGAAATTCTCCGGTTTATTAATTTCATAAAAGTTGAAAGTTTTCGGGCTAATAAACAAAGGGACTCATCAGACCACAAAATTTCAATAAGGAGATGGGGGCTCTCTACTTATCTCCACTATGTAATTGGAGTAGTGTGGATTCCATTTTGGATATTTTATGATTTCTTCTTGAGAGCCGGGATTTTGCAAACAGCTCGAGCCAATTGGTACTTGATAGTTCATGGCGTGAGGTTCAATTCTTCGACCATGGAAGGGAATCTAAGTACTTGGCAACTTGTTTCGGGATTCCTGTTCAGGTTTGCGATAGGAGAAAGCATAACGATTTGCACGTGTGCAGTTCTCCTCATCTTTACTGTTGCAGAGACAGTTCAAGCAAATGCCAAGCAAATGCTCAAAAGTTTAGAGGATGTGCAGCAGTATTGCGTAGTCCCATCAGAAACGGTAAGATAATTAGAACAGGAGTTTTACGTTTTCTTTTTCGAAAATTCAAAATCATTGAAAACGTGTACAATAATCCTGACACCACAGTTGCTTATCAAGTTCCTCCAGTTTCGAAAATCTCTCTTGCTTATCAACGAAACATTTGCGGTCTCATTTCTATCAATGGCGATTTTGGAGGGAGTCATCATAAGTCTTTCAGTGGTTATGAGGTTCTTACGTCAATTTGGCATTATGCTTCTAATGATCTCAATTCAGGTACCTTATTTCTTTGGAATAATCCTAGCTTCTGCAAGGACAACTGCGAGGGTGATTTAATTTCTCATTTATGCAAAATCATAAAATTTAAAATACAATAGCTACTTTTCATTTTGGATGCACACTTTTTCAAAATATAAGACTGGACGATTATCGGGTTTGCTAAGGGACGCATTGAGAAGGAAAAGGAAGCTCAACGCAATCTCCTCATCTGGTATACGGCAAACAACTGGAGAGCTCATAGCGTTTTATGAGATCTCCTCAGGCACGATTGCATTGCGGGCTAAGGACATTTTCAGCTATTCATTTGGTTTCGTTGCAACGGTAATATTGCTGGAAAAATTACTTGCAAAAATCGGGTTCACCTACCTCTACCTTGAACATATGAATTGATGTGTACTATGAGTATAGGGAAAAGATCACATCTAAGTCAGTTTAACTAATTGCTGCTACAATTAAAGATAATTGCTGCAGCAATTAAAAAATCGCCCACCTTGCATCTGCTATTTTTAAGCAAAATGTATTATTATCGCTTTCTTTGCATGTGCGTTTTTTTAGGCAGATGTATTATTATTATCACCCGATGAAAGAGGCTGGGTAAAAAAACCAGTTTGAAAAGAGCAGATGTGGTCTGATTATAATACATACTTCCAGCCTGGTCATATAAGTAATTCCAATCGACAGAGCTCCTTGTTTTTTTAATCAACAATCATACCTATTTGTAGATTTTGCCGACTTTGTCATAATATTTCATGACATTTCATTCATGATTATCATTAGAGTCCAATCTTGAGCACAAGCGCAAACCCATCCATGAATGAGAAGTGCTGAGGCAAAAAAAACCGGTTCATGTATACCAGCCGCGACCGGACAGCTCTGGATGACTGGATATTACTTATTGCAAAATACCTAGTTCACTTTACCATAAATATTGCAATGACTTTCAAGCGTGCTTTGACACAACACCTTATTATTTTTTATGTAATGTATATTTGGTGTGAGTGTGAGTAAACAATGACGATGACAGTTGTGTGCAAGTTTTTTCATGAGTTCTGTTTTATTAAAGAGTGTAATTACATACCATTCACGATATTCATATAAAACATACTTTTGCAGACGTGGGTAAAATGTAATGTTCAAGTATTCAAAACAAAACGTGTCATGAAATAACTTTAAATTTCATGCTTTCTCCATATTTTCCCGCAAAAAAACCGTATTTTAACTAAAACCTGTTGCGGTTAACTTGTACTCAATGGTTCCTTATGGCTTAGTCCGACTGGAAATGATGACATTGCCTTTCTTTCGCCAACTGCCGTGAAATGGTGGGGAATGTACGTAAATTTTACCAAACATATTTTACAAAAATATACAAATTGAAATATAAAACGTTCTCTCCCGCCTTACACGTATTTTAAAAAGGTTTTAATTTAATTTCACTCAATGGTTTGATAATTTTATGATATATGGAAGGCAAACCTTTACTCCGGCACCAAACGTAGTGGTAGTTAACCCGCACATGTACACATTCATAAAATTCTGGAGTATTTTAAATTAAAAATTGTTGCAATTAAGTGACTTTAAATTAAATGCATACGATTTTTGCATACATCAACATGCAATGTTTAAGCGATTTTTTAATTTTACTCAATGGTTGATGGGTGAATATTTTTTAGCGAGAGTTAGCAATTACGAGGATAGAAGACGAAAGTCCGAGTAGTAAAAGAAGCTGTTTTACCCATCGACTAAAATATGAATGAGTACGTGAACGGGTTCATTATGGGAAAATTTGAATGTGACATGAAAGCATTCCACGACTGCGTAAGAAACCGGTCCAAAAGTTTGCTTGTTTGACAGGAAGTTCAGGATTGGTTTAACAAATACAAAATTATTTTAGCTTATAATCCAAAACGTGTTCAATTAAATACACTCTGTAATATCTGTTGGTACTATAATAACCACGTGTTCTACTATGGGTGTTAATACTTGAAATCATGCAAGAGTAAATATTTTTCATTCACAGTGTCGTAGGATCACATAGCCAACATGGATTTTATATTCGCTCCAGCTTAAACAATGACGACGTGCGTTGGTAAAAAAAGGTTTGGTGATATTTGGTAGGATTATACAGGATAACCACAAAGTATTTTGGGGAAGACATAAATTGCAGCATGTTTAAGTACACTAGCTTGTACGCAAAACAGGTTATTATATCACTGATCTACGTTGTACACCCCTCAAGTGGTTTTGGGTTACAGTCACATTCTAGCTCTCGTGCAGAGAGACTGGTATATGTGTTGTTGTCAGATTTATTTTACTATATCTGCTCAGGTCCAAGCCTCATCTTAACTCTGTATATATGTAAATAATTATGAACTGACATAATAATACGGATTTACGAAGAAAAAACGTCAAAACAAACCTGGTTTTATTGTCGTCCAACTGTTTATTTTCAGTAATTCTAATAGAATATGATAAGGAATGTGAAACAAGAAGACACTTAAATATACCATCATATCAAAGTTGAGCAAACGAAACGTAGCAGGCGTATATTTGAATAGGTGTGAGTAACATGCGCAACGATAATATGATGTACTCACTCATTCTTTATGTCCAACGTATTTATCTGCATAATGACTTTGTTTTGTCTGCGATATTTTCATGCCAGCTTTAATGTCAACAAGTATCAGTAGAAATCGAGAGTAACAAAAGTTATTATTGTCCCTGTGAACGTATATTTGCTTTGCAAGATTATCTTATTCTTCTAGAACAGGTCCATGTATATGCAGCTAATATATCAGCGCATGCACATGATTACCTAAAAATTCGGTAAGTGATGATATTCTAAAAGGTAAGCATTCGTTGTTGTTTATGAAAATATGTACACCCGACTATCCGAAGTCAGAATTAAATGTTGAACTTAAATTAAAGAGACTTTTTCTACCAGTTGATTTTACGAAACTTACACTTGTAAAACTTTAGAATTTGCTGCATTTCTCTCTATATCGAACTCTGTTTGTATTTTATTATATAATCACACTACCACATGGTGCCGAAATGCGAAGAAACGATTGCACAACACCGTTTTCATTTGTTGCTCCTGATTTTGCTTAGGCTGTCATCTAGTCATGCTTAGGTGTTAAACATATATGACACTAGTGAGTGTGAAATACAATTGGTGGACTATCCTTTTACTTTGACAGAACGGTCAAATTCTGGAAGATAAAAGTCTGGGTGATTTATGAATAAAACTTTACGTGGTCTCCTACCCGTGTCCCTCAGCAAACCACCACATGGGCGCGTTTCGGTCAGCCTTAGAGGTACATTTTTTTAGGATGAGAAGACTAAGAATTTACAGCCCACTTCATCCATTCATTTAATTTGACATGTTTTAAGGATGTCTACGAAACAAAACTAATTCCATTACAAGAGAAAGTGACGATTTCAGAGCTGTTTTCGATTATAAACTGCAGTCACTACACTACATGTGAAGTTAGGCAAATGTCTCCTTAATTATGGAACACCTCTTACGAATTATTATGATCATTCAAGTACAACTGAGTAGTCAATGTTTTGAAATTTAATGACTCTTTTAAACGATTTATGTACTATGTCTAGTGTACATGCATTCCAAATTTCCAACTAATCATGTCTGCTAATTCATTTGAAACACTTTTAGATTTGTGTCAGATTTTGTCTGCGAGTGGGTCTCGAAGAGGTATCTCTCCAACCAGAATCTCTTTGTGTACATGCCTGTATTTTAGAAGAATTATCGGACAAAATGAAATTTATATTTTTGCTCGCAACTGTCATACAAATTTCTGTGCAGTGTAAAACAATGTCCAATTGTTCCATGTGCATTAAGCATTCATGTGTATTTTACATTGTGAAGGGAGGATTTTCATGTGCAAACGCAAACGAACATGTGAACTTCATCAAATCTAAAATTGATCAGCTACAGTCGTGCAAAGAATTTGATGGTGAAAGCTACCTTACATTTGGCGAAGGATCTACATTTTCACGTTCATCCATAACACAAAATATTTCCTCACATTCCGATAACCTAACCCAGAGGATCTATTCCGAAATCAAATCCGTCAATTTACCTGAAGACAAGGGAACAAACTTAGATGCTCAAATTACCCCAGGACTACACCATATGACGGTAAAAACTCGAGTAAATTTTTATCACATCTTATTTGGATCCATTGAATTGAACTATTAAGACTGTTGGCAAAATCCACGTTCCAGGAGAGCTCAAAAGTCGCAGCATCCCAACATCAAAAGGAGGAGGATTTGTTGGAGCATGATACCGTCATGAATGAGAACACGCAGAATGTAAAAACAAATTTTAAATATGGTTGTACCTCAAAATTGTATAATGAAAGTTGGAGTGGTTGCTGCCCATTTATTCAGTTTTCCTTCCAATATACTATGTATGGTGTCACGATTCACAGTACGAATCTACTCACCACTGAATATTCCAATTTTTAGGCTGATTAAAATTACTCTACCAATAACAAGTTTCCTTATCTAGATAAGCCAATGTGAGGTAAAAATGGGAGTTTAAAATTTGAATACCGGATAGTATGCAATCCTCAACCGTACCTAACACCCCACAAATTGGTCACTTAATCTAAATTTCTGACATATGACAAGCAATAATTTCAAGCACGCATTGTAGGCGTGTGTTGCTTTTATTGAAGTCGGATTTGTACCCATTAATGATTTTTCTGATGCTGCAAATTTGATTCAGTGAATATTCTAATTGCTGAATAATTAGTCAATTATTGCAACACCAGGAGAATCATAAAATTATTTTTAATCAGCTAGATACGTGGGTCAGTCAGTATCTCGTGACTCACTTTTGCTTCAACGTAATTTTGAAGTGGTTTAACAATATTTTATTCCGCTTTCGCTTCCATATATGACTTTTCCAGAGTCTATCAGGCATTTCCAATCAATTTACAAGAGCGTTCGATCAAGTGGTGTGGAATGGGGATATCCAGAAGTGGAGTCATCCAACTGCACTTTTCAAGGGGGTACTTTTGAAATGTAAAGCCTTGTCAATCAAAACGTTCTGGAATTTTTTGGAAATAAAAACTGGTAAGATAGGTCCAGTGAAGTATGTAAGAAGGATGCTGAAGTTTCAGAAATTATAATTGCTCGATTTTCTCTTTTACGATGGGAAATGTGAGGTAGGTGAATTATCAAAGAGCAAGACGCAAATGTCGCTCCATTTTTTTTGCCACCACGTTTAGTCGTGTAGGCATTTTTGAATTTTTCAATATTCGGACATAAGTTAGGTAGAAGCATCGGGAACGTGTGTAGAGAAGCGGAATTAAATATTGTCAAACCATTTAAAAGTTATACTAAAGCAAAAGTGATTCAATAGATAATGACGACCCTACGTATTATCCTCAGTTTCTGTTTGAACAAATGGAACTGGTATAATTTTCAATGAATGATGGCATTGCGCATGTTCCCAGTAGTTTTTACTAAATTGGAAATCCGACATGATTGTCATTTTCATGTACATAACTCATTTCAATTCTTTAGTTGGTGTAGTGTACGCCAATGTGGTTTTGGAGTTCTGCTAAAGTCTTAAAATTTATTTCGCAAATTTGTAAATAAAAGCAACTTAACTGCTCCAGTATTTGCAAATGTGTTTATCTAATTCGTGTAATTCTAAATGCGTGTTTGCAGGCAACCAACTTGCAAATCTTTATTCCAGATTCATTTCTAAAAATACTACCCAGGTTCAATGACCCGTACGAATGTGGTGTAAGTCCTCGTCATTTGTCTAAGATTTTATTATTATCAAAATACGCGACAATGTATTAATTATATACATTTGTGAAATTGTAGAACTTCTCGCTGTTCAAAAAACTGTCTCGCTCAATTTGTCGGCTATGCAAACTTCACGACAAGTTATCGTGGAGCAACATAACCATGATATCAAGTCCTCACTGCTTGGAAAAAACTGAACCACTAGATAACGTACTTCCGTGTGTTTTTCTAATCAACGAGTACAGATATTGTAAGAGGAAGTCAGAACGAATCCCGCAGTATTTGGTTAGTGGAGACCTATCTCTATATCCACAGGTGTACTGCGTCTTTCCCCCGATGATTGCGTATTTCGTGATGATATTATAGAAATACCTAAAGCATTATACATGCACGAGTTTCTTGTATATTGCTGATGGACAATAATTTTGCATAGAATTTGAGAACTTTCTTAACTGCACAACGCATGATATATAAGAATGCTTTGAGACACTAAACATGAAATGTGAACCACAATAATTGTGGTTCACAATTATTGTACAATTATTGTTACAATTATTGTAAAAACTAGTTTTATGACAGATTTACCAAATATTTACCAATTACAATTTACTTGTTTTTTGTACAGCATTTAATTAAATATTGTATTCTTAAAATACGGTCGTACAAGGAAACACTTCATACGTGAGCATCTTGTGTCCCCAATGAAACATCCAACCCTACACACACATAAGATTTTTGTAACCTTCACATGCAATGTTCCGTTTATTGTTTATTCACCAGTATGTATATTTTATATCACTAATAGAAAGTGAGGCTCGCTGTAAAGTGAATTGCTACCTTCACAGACAAACTTCTTCACAGCATGTAAGCATTATATCCGTAAAAGAAAGTGACGCTCACAGCCAAATCATGTCAGAGTAGCTTATTATCACCCACACGTATCTTTGGCTATATCATACTACAGAGTAATAATACATTCTTCTTATTACTATTGGGAGAAAAATATCCTCAACTTGGCTTACGGAAAAACGCGGAATATTTTTTTCATGCATCAACTAGTATATTACCTCCCTCTAGAAAAGAAGTATACATATAAAATGTTCTTTATACACACGACAAACGGGACGTTTGTAAATTCTACACATCTATTTATTACATGTTCTCATCGCACGTATATTCATGTCCTAAATTACAGAAATGTGTTTTCTATTATTGAAAGGTATATTCCTTACGCTAAGCTCCTGCTCATTTTATATAAACGCTCGAGCGTCCTTTACCATTAACAAAAACCGTATCAGTTCAAGACAATTTTTCATCACAATGTCACATTGTACCTGTGCACCTGAATCTACGAGGTTTTGTGGAAAAGCTTCCTTTCTACAATTCTGATGGGCAAAATTGTGAGAAGAATCTAAACAATCCATGGTATGTAGCAAGTGTTTGCGAGAAGGTAGTACTGTGGTTCCTTCCTCAGTTATTAACGAACAGACATTCTGAGCACACCGAACAGACCTCAATAAAGATTGAAGCTTTTTGAGTTCAATGAAGTAAACAATTTTGTAGTTGGTAATTTAGATTTGTGTCACAACAAGTTAATAGAAAGGGAGAGATTATCCTTTCATTTTAATTAATTTTAATCTTAAAGGCGAAATGGGACCTACAAAGATAACACGGAACCGCCCACCCCGTTCGCCAATTAAATTCCACGCTCTATCCGCACACACTTTGCACACCAAGGTACTGATTTTGATTTTTACGCTTATTGCTGGATCTCTGCAAAGTAAGTGAATTAACTGTCACTTTGTTCAAACACCAAACTGTGTTGTCCGTGAAATGTGATGGAGCATCATGAGTTCGTTTACTGTTTTAATGGTGAAGGAAATTACAGGTTTCGCATGTTTTCGTGCATTCACATTTTATAAGCTTTTATGAATTTGTAGTATTTATCGTTATACCTATTATTCATAACTCCTAATAATAATGCTTAATTTTAATTAACATTTATAGCATCCACATGTCCCGAGTGCACAGGAAACGAAATGATTTTTTGCGGACCACCAACTAGTTGTTTTAAGGACCTTTTTGAATGTGGAGAATTCAGCACCTTCTTCATTTACACCAGAAGTGCATGCCCTCCGACACCATCGACCGAGTTGCAAAATTATGATCATGAATCTGCAAGATTTTATGACTGGTTTGTGATCATCCTAGTTCTCTTTCTAGTGCTATGTATGATGGTTTGCTGTCGTCTTTGGATAACTCGTGGTACACAAGCCCGTGGGACACAATCGGAGCCTCCAGTCCCGTTGCAACAAGTAAGAATTTTTCCACGGCGATTCTCGCAACCACCGATGCCTAGGACCCCGCGGAACCACCGCAATCGGTCATTGACCCCTCTTCACCAACCACAGCAGAATATGGAAAATGAGGAAGTATTTTTTGATGCATCTCAAGCTTCACCGACTAACTCTCTGGTATCCGAGGCAAAAAGAAATTTTGGTACTGCCCGTGTAGTTCTCAATAGGGTAAAAATAACTTAAATATTCATTAAACCAATAATCTAACTAGAATTGTTTCCGTCTTTATACCAACCAATTTCATCGTTTCATTGGTTTATGGCTACAGATAAATTCCCCTCCTGTCGGTGCAGAACAGCATACTTTAATGAGCATGGTTGGCTTGCAATCAATGAGGAACACTCTGGACCTACGTTCCCGATCAGTGGAGCGCTCATTCTGTTGAAGTTGTAACCCTCGAAAAAA
>JAHZNF010000561.1:0-41670 GCA_027744215.1 Troglopedetes dispersus | reverse complement strand
CTGGGTTGCATGTTTCACATCCAGCATGCTCGTCTTCGGGGTGCAATAATTACGACCAAAACTATACGGCTAATAAATAAGAACTTGTCATCAAAAAAAGTAATTAAGATAATAATATGGTATATTTTTTATGACGCTTGATGCTATTAAGACCGAGGCATCAATTGTACCTTCAGAAGCCTGAAGCCTTATTCAGTCTTGTCCAGGGTTTGGGTGTTAATTGAGCAAGTAATCAGGAGTAGTCACAGCAGCTTCAGATCATTCATTTTTGTATATTGCGTTCCCAGTGGCTGTTCTTGCAGTAAGCAGCATTGGGTTCCATTCAAACGCTCTTGCGGAGGGAAACCCATAGCTTCCCAAAATTCACAGAGTGCCGTATTCTGAGCTCCTGCTGGGCATCATTAATTTCCAAATGGATCCAGTAATGGTGTGCCTCTGTTCTCTGAAGGGTCGTTGAATATTAATTTCTATTAATGTCACTTCTTCTTCTAAAAAAAACGTTTCCCTCTGATTATTAGACATTCATGCATCAGATAAGCGGTGAGAAAAAAAAAACTTTTTCCCTCGTCGTCACTTCTATAATACAGCTTGGGAATACATACTGACACATATTTAAATCTCACTATTAATGAGTCATTAGGTGTTTCGCGTATTTTTTTATCTTAACTTTATGTCGACAAATTCCACCTTGTCTGGTTTTGCAAACAAATCATTAGTACTAAAAAAATAAACCAGTTGTTACATTTTTTTCATATCATAGAACCACCAACACTTATTTATGGGTCATTTGATGGAAAATACGAAGCAAAACTACGATTCATAATAACGTTTATGTAGGCATGTGAACGTATGTATGTACGTGTCGTAAGCACGCACCTGATTGCGTGAAGAGTTTGAGTACAGCGACTTGGGGAAACTGATCCTGGCCAATGCGAGCAATTGTTGACCCAAGTGAAAAAGCACTTGTCACGATGCCGAACGACTGAATGAATGAACGTTTTTTTTCTTCTTCTCTGGATATCTGTGAATTGTGCATGAATAGTTTTTATGCTCATTGTGGGCCTGTGTGAATAATATAGACAGAGGTTGTTCTGTTTTACGAGTTAGTATTCATTACAAGTTGTTATTTATTAGCCGTATAGTTTTGGTCGTAATTATTGCACCCCGAAGACGAGCATGCTGGATGTGAAACATGCAACCCAGGATATATTATCCCGAGCCTACCGAACTTCTCAAAGTTAATCCCGAGCAGCTCCATAATCTTAGAGTTTACATGCTGAACCAATGGTTGGTTCTACCGTTTTCGTTTGTGCGCAAGCATAACAAGAGACTAAACTTGTTTTGGCTTCTCTCAAGAGAATCATTTTCATTATATTACATTTCTCTAGCGTGCATGAATGAGCCAACATTTTGCTTCACATTAAACATTAATGAAGCAGTAGCATCACATGAAGTGGCATATAAATATCAAGTGCATTGTATAAGTTAACGCCAAAGTGCCAACCACTATTTCTCCCATTCCATTCTAAATACAAAGCCACCACTAAAACACTTAGCTTAGATCCAAGAAGACACTCGGACTGGCAGCTTGGTATTCCTGTTTTTGTTTGCCTGTCAACCTGTAAAGAAACAAAGATAAATATGAAGATTAGGCTGAGCGTGTTACGAAGCTAAGGTAAATTTCAAGAGCCATCAAATCGCAAACAATAAACAAATAAGTTACCTGCCTGCGTGCATGCATCCCTTTCTGTCGTTTGGCAAATAATTTCGTGAAGTGGCTATGCCGCCGCAGAAGAAGCAATAAGTAAGAAGAATTCGCTAGTTTCAAGTATCAAGTAGTGGTCTTCATCAAGTTATCCGTACGGGGTTTCCCCTCTCGTTAATAATGGACAACGCTTGTCTTCCAGTCTCTCCTTTTTTTATTTACACCTGTTTTGTAATCTACCATTTTTTTGCAAAGCAGCAAACCCATCACATCACATTGCAAAACTGAGTGGGGTTATGTGTGGAATACTATAATTGCTATGCTTAAGTAAAGTTGCATAAAATTTCCTACCATATTAAAATGACTCACTTTGTTATGATGGGGGATTGTTTGCATACTTAAAAAAAGATTATCCTTTCCAACATATATCGTCGTCATCAACAAACCTTTTACAGTTCATCACTCACTATTGAATATGTGCACCTTGAATACTAGCATTGGCAAGTGCTAAGCATAGACAGGGGAAATATCATATTATACATATTATATGGCTTCACAAAACAACTTCTTGTAGCGATGCATCAGTGCAAAATCGTGAGTTCATGCGTAAAAATAAAATCACATGTGTCCACGCTGTAGTGCCTTCCTGATTCCTGAGACAATTGGACATATTACATTCGGTATTTACCTTCACACAAAACTGGATATTCCACTACTATAATATCGTCCGCTAGCTGAAAGCACGTGATTCACTGAGACTCATCTGTACAAGGATTTTTGGCATGACTTTATGGAATTTTGCATATTGTGGAGACAAATGTCTTACCTACAAGCTCTTGAAGAACCAAAGGATGATAAATCTTGAAGGTGAGATAGTGTGAACACACGGGAAGGAGTTACATATATGTGCCGAACAAGAAAAAAAAATGTTTGTACAATGATGAGAATGAAGAAAAAAATTTTCATTGCAAGTTGAATGAGTGAGAATGTCATCTAGAAAGGAGTTCCTCATCATGCGGCTTTTCCAGCCGATCTTTCTATTACGCGTTTGAATAAATTTCGTATGACATAATGGCCGCAGCAAGGCAAGGACTCAATGCCACCAGACAACATTTCCGCAACAACTTCTTGCAACAAAGAAAGAGTTGCATTTATACAGAAAGTTGAAATGTATTATGTATTATAATGTAACACCAACCTGCCAACTCGCAGCAGCACTCACGAAACCACAACTTTAATGTGGTAATAATAAAGCCTGCAACTGCAACCCGGTTCCACTTTTTTTGTTGTTTATCAATCTTTGTGGGCCTGTCAATTGTGGCAAAAATGTGAGATGGAAATTTATATGCATTACCATAGTTTATCATTCTTTTATTCCCTCAGCTATTCTTCTCATACTACTCACTTGTCGAGTCCGTCATCCTCCTTGTCATAATTCTTGTGTTCCGTCCCAAGAAGAAGCTTTCAGTGTAATATTGCACACGGATGTCAGTTTGCAAGCCACTTGAATGCAAGGGCGGACGAGCGAGTCTCATATCAAGTGACGTCTTAACACAATTACCTAGTGTCTAAGCTGTGATGCTGGTCAACTGGAGGTTCATATTGTGCTGCTGCAGAGTATAGACTGTCAATTCGTGATGATCAAGATAAGTTATATATGAAGTAAAAAAACAACGGTCATGTTACAAGTAATTTTGGCATTCCACACTATCCCTGTTTTTTTTGCAACAGTCCATCGAACGAAATCTTTTGTTAGAGATTGTATGACATGTTAGGGTTCACGTTGTGCGTGGGGTTCAGAGATATCGATTGTAAGTAACTGAAGCAACATAATAAAAAGTTTAATTAATCTGTCATGTGAAAATGGACCAGGACGGTGGCACCAACAACGTTACTCAATCTTCCGTCTCCTTCAACGAAAACTTTTTTTCTGCAAGTAAACTCTAGCATTGTTCGAAAGGGGAACTTGGTGCAAAAATCGAACACAAGATAATATATATTTTTATGTATATTGGTGAACCGAATCAACCATTTTATATTGTTGTACATATTTGGCTTCTGTGTTTCTGTGCAAAATCCAGAGAATCCGGTGTATTTACGATGCTTGTGTGTGGGTCACAAAATTTCAGAGAAACGTCAATAAGGTAGATTAATGCATACGTCGTCGTGCATCACATCTATGCCTACGCCAGCAAAAACAAAAAAAAATCTGTTTACTTCTGCTTTGATGGACAAAGGGACAAAAAAAGGTCTTTTAGATCCTTATAGGAAAATTCCTCTATCTGCATCAAAGGGGATCTCAGAAGACCGTTTGTGTAATAATAAACTGAACAATAAAATCTAAAAGAAATAACATCCGACTCAACCCAATAATTCATGGGAAACTACAACAAATTCTTGCGTACTTGGAAGGTTTCACGTAGATTTGGACAACATTAAGCNTAATTCATGGGAAACTACAACAAATTCTTGCGTACTTGGAAGGTTTCACGTAGATTTGGACAACATTAAGCTTGTCGACGACAAAAAAGTAATGAATTGATTTCACTTTGCTGAATTTCTACAAAGACAATAGGTCGTTAGTATGAGAATAGAACTCTTCAGTTTACCAGATTACTAAAAATTTGTCTTGAAAGTCGGAAGTTTGAAGCATTATTTTATTGTGAAAGAATCAACATCATCAGTTCCATTACAACAATTGCCAAACTGTTGTTGGCATATATGACCACGTCACTTCTTAGTATGCATCCTCCTATTGTCTACTGTTTTCTGCAAATAGTTTGCACAGTTTTCTGCTAAGGACATAAATCTTTGTAATCATTAATCAATCACACTGTTGTTACATTTTTATTGTTGTAGCATTTGAAGTAAAGGAGACATGCGAACGAGCAAAAATATTAGTTTGTATCCACCCTGTTTACGGTGAAGTTCATTAAATGTAGGTCCGGGTTAATCTTGCCACAGTTTTAAATTGTTTGCCATTCCTCATAGTGAAATATGTATTCTCAAGTTTGGCCAACTGCAGTCGAACTGCACTGCACCATTGTGGTCGTCGTCGTCATAAAAAAACGAAGCAAGATGTGACGCTTCTGGCTCTGTTCTTCTGCTGTAATTTTGCTTCCACACACACGCACACACTCAAACATCTTTGTTCATAACCTTCAAACTGTTAACAAAAGCTTTGTTTTGAGCTTGCATGCACATTCCAATTGGTTTTTGTGGGTGCGTGTGTGTTGAGACAAGACAAGGAGAAGACAGTCTGGTAAAGCCCAAGTGACGAAAAAATGACTCCAACAACAACGAGGCTCTTCCTTTGGAGATCTAATGAGAATCTTATAATATTTATGCTCCGTCTATATTTGCATCGTCGTCGTGTGCTGCTTTGTATTATGCCTTCCTACTTAGCTGCTGGGAATTACCAAAGTCGCCCATGTAGCTTTTTTTATTGAATTGCATTAGATAATTCAGTCATGTTTTCATACCTTTATTATACAATATTATGTGTGCCTCGATGGCTATAAAAATGTGTTCACTCATTGATAAAAAAGACTACGAACATCTGTCCGTTTATATACTACTTTATTGTTGCCATTATTACAAGATTCCTTGCCTGAAGTGTGTTACATAATGGATTGCAGGTAGTTTGGCAGCACACTCCCTTTTTATCAGCTAAAGCAGGAGTGACAAAAAAGGAGCGTATCATGATTCTTCGGATTATCGTAGCTCGGCACAGTTCTAAATGCGAGTAGATTGATTACACGGAAAGTTAAGTAGATCGGAAAAGGATTCAAGTGTCTCTCGAGTGAGTACACAAAGGGAAAGACGAGTGCTTTAAGAAAAGGTTAGTTTATGCTATCTATTAGCGGAGGGAAAAGCAATAACTCGAAGCAGTTTAGATTTATGGGGCAGCCTTTGAACTTTTAATAAAATATTTTTGCATCGAGAGGAAAAAAAGTAAGCCTCCAAACGTGGATTTTCCTCAGGTAAAGCATTAAGTTACTTAAGGACTGTCGTTCGTACTTTATCGCTTCATTGTCTTTGGAAAATGTGTAGAGACGGGAGTGTGAGCTCCACTTATGTTTATTTTATACAAAATTTCATGAACCTCTGAAGTTTGTTTGTTCTTTCTGTGGTGTTGTTTTTTTTCTCTTCTCTGGCTTCGAAAGGAAGTCAGTCGTCGTTGTCGCTTCTGAAATCCATGTTATGTGTAATCTTTGAGTAACTTTATTTCAATCAATTTTGACTTGGCTTGTTAGAATTTTGTTGCAACATTCTATTAGATTGATAGAAGGAAGCACTAAAATCGCTGATATCGGGTAACTCATGCTTCCATTATCAGGGATGTGTGTTATGCATGTATTCTTGAGTAATAAATAATTTCATCCTCTTTCTCATTTATTTACTATCTCCCTTCTCCTTCCGCTATCACTCGTGTCTGTCTAGCAACAAAGAGAAAGAGTTTGGGAAAAAGCGGAGCAGAATTTTTGTGGGGTAAAAAGGAGGAAGATGGAGGCAAAGTGAAAAGTTGAACCTGATGTGTGAGAGACACGGCCTCCTCTCCAACAACAGGAACAACCAATTCACACAAAGCCATGTGTGTGTGTGTGTGCACATAATAATATATATTTTATTCTTTATGTACATATTCGCATACACACACGTAACGTAACCCCTGATACTAATCTAAGATGAACCTTTTCTTCTCCTACACATATTATGGCATTTCAAAGCAAGGCTTATGTATACTCGAACTGGAGAGGGAAAGAATCCCGATACTCTGGTTTTATTTATGTATGTACTACGTTTCCTATTATGTAGATATCCCGAGATACATTGATACATGGACAGATGTAAAGTACTCACGTACTTGAAGCAAGCCATTAGCTTGGAAAGTATCGCTTATCCGGAGAGAGAGAGAGAAAGTTGAGCAAAGAGCATGCTCGTTCCTATCTCTGGGAGAAAGGCACACGTATCGACGGCCGGACTCGGAAAACCTCTTAACTTTCACTCACTCTCCCTCTCACGTATATGTGCGCGTTATATACAAAGAAATACATACATTTTTTTTCCTGTGTGCAGATCCATAACGCCTGAGATGAGGAGGAACAAAACACGTTTTTTTTTCTTCGTTGAATTTTGGAAACTAGTCAGTTTTGGACGATGAAACGATGCATGCATGCATTCGTGTCGCAGGATGAAGTATGTAAATCGCTTATTCTCAACTCAAAGGCACCTGACCGTTCAATTTTATATACCTACTCAGTAAAAAAATAAATGTTGATATTTTCATCCGTGTGGACGTCCCCGTGGGTCTCCATTCTTTTCCTGTAAGTTATGTACATTGCTCTATAATTTTTATCTTGTGTGTGGGTACGCAAGCACCATAATAAATTGCTATTTACTGCTAATGTTGTAGTAGCTTTGTATAACCGACTATATTTAGGTAGCCACTCGTTTTCCACCTTTGATATATCTGGTGTTATCAAAGGACACAACATAAAAGCAAATGAAAGAGAGAAGGGGGCAAAGAACACCCATAAAGACAGTCCCTGTTCGTGCCATGAACCTACTATCACCAATAACTGAGTTTCAGGTTCAAAAATCTATCTGGAACCAGGGAAAAAAATAATCATTTTTGGTAGGGTGACTAAAAATGCTCGGAGCATGAAAATGTGTCCGTATGTGTGAAAGGGAGCAAATATGGGTGCGTGAGTCCAGGGCTAACATGAAATCCGTGCTCGTGTTGTCCATACATTTTCTCTCTGTGTGTGTGTTTGTCACGGTGGTGACGTGTGAGTAAAGTAGCTGGTTACATACGAAAAAAAATCTTCATCTATCTGCCTATTTCTCCCATCTCTTTTTCCTACTCTCACTCAATGAAATGGTTCAACTATTTTTTTTCTTTTCTTCTCTTTTTTTTCCAAACTCACCACTGTAGTCGTTCAGTTAGATCAACATTTTCGTATTTTGCTATGGAAGTTTCGTGCAATTTTGTGGAAAACGACGTACATAAGGTACTGCTTTGTTGCTGTTACCACACCGCACATATGCCTCACCGTAGTAGACAGTGATAGTTACTGCTAATATGGTTCTCCGAAGCAGCGTACCTCTGTAAAAAAGTATCCTTGTTTTCTTTGCTCAAATACGTTACTCGAACGTTACTTTTGCGTGGGAACACATCACACATCTGTTGGATATAGGTAGCTATCAGGAATTGGACATTAAATTTCCAGCTTACATTCGATTTTAATGTAATTTTGTTGTCTACACGAGCTGGCTTATGACTCTCTCCGTGAAAATTTCATGAATTACTTTGTAATGCATTTAAACATGCATGATCTCCCTTTTCCTCCCTTCTCCACAGCCCACCATGTCACACACATTTTATGCCGCATATTTGGAGAGAGGAAAAAAATATGGTTCGATGGATGCGTGGCTCTGGTAAAGGAGAAACCGGAAAGAAAGGATAAAATGGGAAGTCAACTGAGAAAAAAGTGGGTAACATTTTCTTCTCATTTTCAATGAATGCCAGACACTTCCATCCTGGATACGTGTTCTGGATCCTCTGCGAGTTCACCGCCTAGATTTTCACGCACAAAAGCAACATCATCATCATCAGCAGCAGAAGCAAGAACGTCGTCCTGTGGTGCTCTGCCCAGGTATATCTCTGTAGAGCTCTTAATCTTCGAGCTAACGGGTAGCGAAATTTTTTCGTTCGATATCACTTTCGGTGATACTGAGGCATACGGATGATGATAGCACATCGTATGTTAGTGGATAATGGTCGTATCACGACATGCTTTATCTGAGAAGGTGTAACATTCATTCACTTATGGCTAATATGGGAGAGGCAACCTTAAGACATTTATGATAGCACTCCCACAAACAACAATTCTGACAAAAGCTACTATTTTCCCCATCAAAAGTATATACCTTCCCCGGTACAACATTCTCATGCTGCCAGCCATAAAGACTTTTTTTTCAATGTTTGCACAATTT
The DNA here is from genome assembly GCA_027744215.1 of Troglopedetes dispersus. Lineage (NCBI taxonomy): Eukaryota > Metazoa > Arthropoda > Collembola > Entomobryomorpha > Paronellidae > Troglopedetes > Troglopedetes dispersus. The sequence continues at coordinate 32,966 of JAHZNF010000561.1, read as the reverse complement.
TTTTTCTGCAGAAACCTCCACTTGATGTTGTTGTACCCTGTAATCGATTCGTTCCCAATAATTTCGCTACATGATACATACATAAAAGAAATACCACTCTTCTTCAAAGAACAATGGCTGAGATGTATGAGAGCAGACCCTTGGAAAGATTGAAGAGATAAAAAGAAAAAAAATCCATTAGAAACGCTCACGGTCATAACTCCACTCCTGGAGTTAACTTATCTTACCTCCACCTTTAAAAAAATTTAGAAAAACATATCAGTGTTTTCTTTTCATATACATGTAGATCACTTCCTATTGGCTGGCTTACACAGACACACCAACTACGAAGAAGATGATGATTATTATCTCGCGATATTACATACTATGCCTACGTGTAACCAATTGAAGGTCTCTGACTCATATTCTTGAACTTGATTAGGAAACATTTTGTCCTGCTGCTCCGCTACGACCCTCGTTTCCACTGGAATCACTTGTTCCGCTGAGAAATTAGCACTTTTTTCTCTCTCTCCATCGGAAAAAAAGTGTAGTTGTGTAGACACATCGTCTATAAAGACACGGAGAGGGCACATGCAATTTGTAAATACGCGAAAGCCTCCCTCACTCCACACAGAACACGATCTTCTTCTTAGTGAAAATAAGGAGCCTAGCCATATGGGCCAGAAAGAATGATAACATTATGGAATAGCTTCGAGCATATTGTAGTTTTTTTTTCCTGAAAAGTGGAGAAAACGACCAGGCTCATCCTATGTTACCACCACCAGCATAACTAACTTGGATCTCTATGTAAAATATCAAAAAATTGCTATATTATAATATATTAAGGAAAGGTATAGACAATGGAAGGAAAGAAAAGACGTAGTTACAATATGCATTTTCCAGCACACAACGGGGATCATGTGTAACACGTGAATACATAGGGGAGGCAGAGAAGCAGGAAAGGAGGAATAAGAAAAACCGTTTCCCGTGTGCTATAACATTTTTTTTTGCAGATGAGAACCAGGAACATCATAAGTATCAACTCACAAGAGGCCAGGAAAAGAACCACGAAAAAGAGGAAGAAGAACAAACAGAGTTGTGTGTGGAAGACTTGGTTGAAAATGATTATACCTCGACGGAGACGTGGATGTTCCTCACTGAAAATCGTAATACAACGTGGGTAAAGTATTTAGACTATTATTTTCCCTTTCATTCTGACACATATCAACATATCATACGTATCTGGTCGTTTCTCCCTTCATTTTTTTTCTCTCTCTCTCTGCCTTGAAACACTTGTTCCCAGTCGTGCTCTTCCCGTTTTCTCTTTCAAAAATTTCCGTTTGTTTCCTCTCTCCTTGTGCGTTTTGTCTGGTTTTCGCTGGCTTGTTATACAAAGCGCACCACTCCGCTACCATCACGACGACTGCATCATCATCATCATCACAAGAGAAAGAAAGGAACGATTTCTCATTTCCAATGGATTCCTCCACGCAGAAATCTACTCATAAAACTGAAAGGGAAACAGTGTTGAGTCAGGGTGCATATCTAAATATGATGTGTGAGTTATAAAAGGAGAAATATTTTTTTAGGTATGTGTTTATATTATGATGACTGTTGTTGTCTCGTGGAATAATGCCCACATGGGTGCACCATTTCGGAAAGAAAGCACATGGAAAACTACAAGAAAGGAATGACTTGTGTGTAAATGTGTGCCACCATTTATCCCTTCCTCTCTGCTCCTCATGTGCCTTCCTCTGAGCGTGGATATGACGAGCGTGGAAGTTGATTTCGTAGTTTTTTTTTCTCTGTTAGATTCCACGAGAATGAGAGTATGGATGTATACCTCACTCGAGGTATGTATATAAACGAGATTTTTTTCTTCTTCGCTCAGTCGAGCCTAGTAAAACAACAACAATGAGTGTAAATGTAACGCTGTTGGGCAGAGCGGATGGAGCGTCGTCGCCCGCCACACACAAAGCTATATTATTAGACCGACATGGCGAAAAGCAATGGAAGTAGGGACAAACGTCCATTTATCTGAGAAATAACAGAGCACATTCGTCCGTCACTCAATGCTTTGGAAAGCATGAAACAAGTAATTTTCTTTTCCAAGCAGGTCTTTCCAGGATGAGCTCAGCTGCTGCTCACCCGCTTTCTCAATTCCTTTTTTTCCCCAACTCTCAAGCGCAGTTTGATGATGATGATGGACGGAAGGTGAGCTTGTTCGCTCCGAGCGGAATTAGGGAAAACAGAGAATACAGAAAAAAAAATCCAGCTAACTTGCCTGCTGATTCCTTTTGCACTCCAATAATGCATGAGGGAGAGGGGGACACAGAGAAAAAAGAGGTTTCCACAGAAAAAAATAAGTACAAGCATCGCACCACGGTAGACATGAAGAGGAGAAAGCAAGGAGGAATGGCAACATCCTCGTATTCAGCACAGCCATGTACACTGGCTGGAGAGGAGGAAAAAAATTCCCATTCAGGCAGACTAGAGAGAAAGCCAGAGAAAGTAGAGAGGAGCACGAGCGTGAGCGCACATTTACATGCACGTTTGGGAAGGAATGGACTGGTCCGGAGTTGCTCTCTTCTCTCCTTTCCTCAGCTCGTTGCAAAAGTTGTGTGCATGTGTGTGTGCTGGTGCTTGGCTGACTGAGAGAACAGCAGGGAACGCGAGACGGCCGAGAAAGAGAAGAGGGAATTGGGTTCTGTGAACGAAATAACTTGCACTCTTCCCCCACTCACATGCCTCAGTCTTCTCCGAAAACTCGCAGCATCCAAAAAAGCTATACACAATATTATTATTATTTTTTGTCGTTCGTTCTATTGTTATTGTTCATGTTGTCGGTTTTTGCGCTCTCGTTTTAGTTAAAATATACTGTTACATAGAAAAGGAGAAGTCAAGAAAACAATTTGGAAACAAATACGGTTCCCGTCCCCTCGTCGTAATTTTTGCAAACCAGTCCGCACACAGAACACAATTCAGCCAGAATTATTATAGTATCAACAATAAAAAGTAGTTTCTTTCATTCACGTGTGCACACAGTGGCATTCCTTGTACTGACGGTGGCTTCCCGTTTTTTCCCCTACGCATGTTTATGCATACTTTACCTCCATTGTTATCAAGCAGCAGACACACACAAACACATAGCAAACCTGGTACACTTGTTTAGTGTGACTCGTTGATTTACTGCTAGGAATACAAGTCTACAGTCACAGACCAGAGCTCGAGAAAGGAAAACAATTTTCCCAATTTTTCATCCAGTCCGGCAGAAACTTGAGGCTTGAGGTATAAATGGCAATGAGGACACCTGTCCTCATTGCCATTTATACCTCAAGGATTTTTTCTTAACAGAATACTGAAGTAGCACGAAGAAAGCGGTGACAACCGCTCACACAAACGCTTCACTCTAATTTTATAGCGCACTGTGCGACGTTTCCGGGAACACTCGTTAAAGTAACGTGGGTACTAGTCAACGTGCATTCTTCACCTTCAAGTGAGCCAATTTAGACTTTGATCATGGTAAACAGTTAACACGGTTTTTTGGAAGCCTTGACTGATTTTATTATCCTGAAAGAACTTTCATACAGGAAGTGAGAAAGGGGTTTGTGTATCAAGTTTCCTCACTAGTTTGCGCATCCACTTCAAAAGGCTATTTATCAGCACAAAAGGGCCGGGCGGACGTAGGCTAATTCCACTTCATATACCACTTAATTATAACTATACCATTGGCAAAACGCATTTGCACCTTATTGTTTAAAATCAAGGGAAGAGGGAAGGAGCACGCTTTGCTCACGTGCTTTTGCTACGCGTCCACTTCACAATAGTCTTGAAAAAAAAAACACATACAGGGACTTTTTCTCCGTGCAACCCATTCTCTCATTTCCATTTTTCCCATGTGGGCACGGTCCATCAACGAATATCTTTCTCTCCACCTCCTCCTGTCCACTTTTTTGTACGAACCAGAAACTGGAACGGTGGTAGCAGGAGTGGTAGTAGTGGTAGTAAGTAAATAATAAAAATAAAATAGAAAAGCTCTACATACACACAACCCAGGAACAATCAATTCTGAAAGAGATCACAGCGAGAGAATTGTGTACTGACGGTATTCGAGTTTTTTTTTTGTGCTTCACCACTTCACCACACACAGTATTCTTGTTGTAATGTGCCCATTTTTTTCAGAGAACAGGTAGAATAGTAATAATAATTTAAGTGACCAGTGGTTCATCCAGATAAGGGAAAATTGGTTCATATATTATATCCGTGCGAGAGAGAGAGTGTAGCCCACTGACAGTGGTTCACCGATGCTGCACGCAAGCGGCCAAGGAAAGCAAGCAAAAAAACAAATAATAAGTTATACCTCGCAGACTCGATAATAGCGAACTCGAAATTTGCCTACAGAGAGACAACAAAAGGGAGAGAAGGGAAGCAGGAGAAATTCGAGCATCGTGTAAACTGAGTAGAAGAAAGGAGTTGAACAGGGCAACACAACCTTCTTGAGAGAGCGATTGAACAAAAAAAAAGAGGTTATTATGCCTCCGTTTCAATCCAGTATCATTATCATCACCATCATGATCTGCCCCATCCGGCTCAACACCACTGAGAACTGAATTGCAGACAATTTTCAGCAGCGTAAATTGGAAGACGTGCGAGGATCAGATTCTTTTCTCATTTCGAGGCNCATTTCGAGGCGCCTAATCTGAACCTCTTTACTCTGTGCATTTGTTCCAGTTCGGGAATTTGAACGCTACACAATACACCATTAGCATCTCTATCACCACCACACCAACACATGAGACGGTGCAACACATCGAAGATCGTGGAGCAGACAAAAAAAGAAGCCCTCGTCGTAAGATCTATTGCTTTTTATTTAAGTCACAAATATTTGGAGCGTGATTAGCAAGTCAGATGTAAATGGCTACTAGACTAGACACATACTAAAGCTAAAAACGATTAGATAATTTATGCATTTGTGAATAGGGAAAAGCACGTGTATTTTCTGGTACACTTCACCAGAGATCTTTTTCCAATTCCATCGGTTACCATTCAAAGAAAAAAAAAGATGAGTAGATAGAACTACGAGACGGAGAAAAATTCCAAGATTGAGGAAAGCAGAGAGGTGGAGAAGGAGGACGAGAGACAAGACAGTTGAAAAAAAGAAGAATATTGGTCGAGTGAAATGCGTAGAAAATTGCTACACTCAAGATACATACATAATATTATGGAGGCGAGTAGAAAACGATGACATGCCTCCGCATATACTAACTAACTGCGGTATAGGCTAAATCAAGGAAGGAAGGAAAAGCGGGAAATGGAGTTTTTTTTCTTAGTCCTTGTCCAGAGTTTTTGTTGTTGTTATTCTGTTTTTTGAGTCGAAGACGAAAGTTGGAATAGGACTAATACTTGAATCCTTTGCATTTACGAGGGACAACCATCACCACAACCAACATTTGTTTCCAGCAAGTTGAATTCTTTCTAGTGACAGGGAAAATCACCTAGAAAAAAAAACAAGAAAATTCAAGGATAACATATATTAGGGACGAGGCGAGGGAAGAATTTTTCTCCCTATTTACTTTTATTCTAGACTGCTTAAGTTGACGGAAGGAGGAAAAAGTAGTGGGAAAGTTTAGGCAGCATCGGGTTATATGGAGCAGTTGATGCGATTGTATACACTATTCTCATACATACGTAACTAAGGGCGAAACGACAAAGTCGGTGGAAAGCAGAAGGGGAAAAAAAGAATAAGAAAGCGTAGCAAGCAAAAGGACGACAAAGGGAAAGGAACATATACATAGTTGTGAAAAAATATATACAAATAATATGTGGACATAGCGACGTGCAAAGATAAGGCTATATCTGAAAGTAATAATAAAGTCTTGTTTATAAGTTTATGGAAACTACATTATTCTGATATTCGTTGGCAGAGAGCAGGAGTGTGAGTGAGTGAGTCGACTGAAAGTGGAGAAGGGAAGAGGAAGACGCACAAGAAGAAGACGACGACAGAAGAGAAGAGAGAAAGAGAGCGTATTACTCACATATAATGCAATGGTAATCCCACGTATTCAGTGAGAGAATACTTTCGTTAGTGGTGTGCGCTGCTACTAGCTTCTTTCTTTTTTTGGCATAGTGTCGTACCAACGGCGGCCCAACTGACAGCATATTACACACGAACGCTAACTTGGTTTCCCGAAACGAGAGACATAGTTTTGCCCAAATGCTGGGCAAGTGAAGGTGCTAGTAGCAGTTTGGAAGGGGAGAGGAGAAGAGGACGAACACGAGAGAAAGAAATCTAATAAAAAAAGTAAATCTATGTTTGTACAATAGCATGCTACCTGCTTTAAATAAACACAGAGAAGAGGAACAACCAAGGAGGAGAAAGTAAGAGTAATCTATCCACCAACTTTGTTACCTTCATCGGAGGCACATAATAAAATATTTTACGTTCATCATTATCATGTGTTGTACTCTCCGAAACGGGTTTGACGAATGACTCCTGGTTTTCTTCCTTACATTTCTTGGAGGAGTCTCGAGTAACCCCGTTTGTTCCGTTCTCTGACGAAATCAACCAAGAGTTAGTATATTACTACTATGTCGTGTGAAACGAAACAGGAGTCTCAAAAGTCTGAAGAAAGAACTCAAAAGTTGAGGATGTAACATAAGTGTAAACTTTTTTTTTCTCTTCTCCAAACAAAATAAAAACCACAGAAATTCTTGAGCGGTACAAAAAAAACAAGGAGAAAAAAAGAAACATTCTTTTTTCCTTGTTGTTCCAGGAACTCGTTGAGAATAAAGCGTAAAAATGTAAATTTAGAGAGAGAGAAAAAAGGGGATAAAAACAATGTAACTTCCAAAAACTAGTTTTGTGTATACAGACATTCCAAGAAGAAGGATTTCGGCGGAAAGAGGGTGAATTGATGTGGATGACGAAGCAAAACAATTTTTTTTGTAAAAACCCAAGAAAAGTTGGTAACAATCTTATATTATTTTTAAAACAAGCTATTGAAATGTGTCTAAAATAATTATATGAGTATATAAGATATTGCTAGTATTTAATAATATAAATGCCATCTCTTAACCAACCAACAACTAGACTGCGTTCTTTCATAATCTTGCTATGAAATCATTTTACCAAGGAAACAAAGTATTGCCACGAAGTCAGAGTGACTAGTCAAACTCTCGTATCCTACTTATAAGGCAACAAGCGTAAACTGTTAATAATACTAATATAAAAGGTAAATTGTTAAATTATACATACAGCATAAAACACTAGTTTGTACCCGCCACTTGTAATACACTCTAACAATTAAAGCTTGTCAGAGAAAAGTTTTTAAGGAACGGTTGTTAATATTTCATACAACACGTTACGTTTGTACAAAACTTTATACATACCACAACAAAAGAAATCTTGTAACGTTTCTAAGGAACAAGGGAGTATTACTACAAATCCGCCACACAACTCATTTCTAGCTCGATACTACTTTACAAGCATTGATACTATGAAATTGCATAGTCTGATGTAACAGGATATTTTAGCAACTTGAAATTAATTACTCAAAAAAGGAAATTATTGTGGAAACGAACAAAGCGTTATTTGTGCCCTGATTAACACTTCTCGGAGAAAAGATTGAAAGGAGACTAAAAATTTCTTACATGTTCTCACACAAATCCTGGTTTGCTTAAGCTATCCAAATTTGTATATCCAAGGTGCTATCTACTCTATCTCTTTGAATGTCATTGCGTAAAATTTTGTGTTATCTCAGTTTCTTTATAAAATAGCAGCGTAAAGGATAAGCTTTGAAAGCAATATATGTGAAATAGTGGTAGTTGTTATTATACACATGAGTCCAAAAATATATGATCCAGTCTTGCCATCATCGTCCTGCTACCTGATCCGCATCTAAGTAAGGGGATTTGTGTTCTGTGTTCCATGTGTTTGTAATTAAAGCGGAGATATCGACAGGGAAAGAGTTTTAGGAGAACTCAAACTGACTAAAATCCCGTCTCAACCTCTCACCAAAGTCGACTGGACACAAGTGAAAAAAAACTTAAGCGTATTCTGATTTATTACACGCTCAACGCAAGAGAAAAACATAATACTGCTACGTAAAATAAAATACGACAAATCATGAACGCAGTTAATGCCGATGAGATGGTAAAAGTTTTATTTTGTAGACAAGAAGCAAGAGAAAGCTAGAGGAAGAGGGAAATAGAAAAAAATAAAAGGGAAACATAAACAAAAGAAGGAAGCGTTGTGTTGTGGTATCCAGCAATTGCTCCGCTGGAATAACTCTTGAAATATAGGTAGCATGCTTGATTGATATTGGTCTTGTGATCATCCGCATCACTGTCGGTTGTACAGGCAGGAGTAAAAGTAGAATCGACACAAAATGACAAAATTTTTGTGGTCACGTCGACTCTGCTACAGCTTTCTCTGCTGCGGGGGAGCCTGCTGTTTCCATCATCATCATCATCATCAGAAGCAAGCAAACTTGAAAGGCAAAAGGGATCATCATCATCATCACCACCATCACCACTTCGGACATCACCGCAACGGTGGTCACATTTGGAGGAAGACAGTTGTGTTTGGAATTTTCGTTTTTACACTGTACTTCGCACTTCTCAGCTTCGTATCATTCCTGGCTGTTTCCAATCACCGGATGGTCATCTCCGCCCCGTCAAGCAGTCGCAACACCGCAGGTCATGTTCACATTAAGGTAAGTTGCCGTTCCAACTTTTACTACAAAGATAGATAAATACTTAGAGTATTATTATGTAACTTCATACATTACTAGCATATGTATCCGTGCTGCCCCATTTCCTGTGGGGAATGTGAGAATCTCCAAGTATCATCTTCAACAGCGCCTGTTCTGGTCATGAGCATGGTCACAATTGCTTTCTCCTACTTTGTGCTTACAGCATCCACTTTAAATTATTACCAAGCACTGCCAACTGCTCCAAACTGCGAATAATATTTTCCATTTTCAGGAAGAGAGGCCGCCGCAACGTCCGTTAGCATGCTAAGGGCTAGTATACAACTCACTTCTTTGTCTAGTTTATTTTTTTCCAAGTGGAGCAATGAGAGGCAGACATGAGAACTCTGTCAAAGTGATAACATTTTTGCTGGTGGCTGACTAAGCATTATTCTAGCACACTCTCAAATCGTGCACATCAAGCAAACGAGAAAGTAAAAGGAGGACAAAGGGAAAAATATAATACTTAAGTTACTAACTTTCATGATGCCAAGTCCATACCCACAAGCATGCTATGTGTTACCGGAACTTTACTCGCATCTTTTTTCTCGAAATCATCATCTCAGTAAAATTAGTGTTCCTCTGCTGTGCCAATGGAATGGGCCAACAGTAAAGAATCCCTCCTTGTAATAAAATACACATGAAGTTGATAGTAAACGTGTTTTACTTCCAATTATTAGCACTAAATGACGAGTAGGAATGGCATGTTCCTCTCTCCGTCAAAGTCAACCTGTCTACCTTTCGTTTTTCAAACGCTTGCCGAATCAATTTGCTTGCGCAACAGACAGCCCGGCTGACAAGACAACGTGATACACTCGAAAAAAAAATATTTGTCATGGAAAGGGAAGAAAACAAGTAAGCAATTGTGAATGACTGACATATGAATCAAATGAGTTGATTCAATTTCATCTGGGCGTATGCAGAAAACAACAATGTTTTGGAGGAGAGGTGTGTGGTTGTTGTGTGTGTCTGTGTGAGCTGGCGCGAATGTATTTATGAAAATGGAAAATATTATTCGCAGTTTGGAGCAGTTGGCAGTGCTTGGTAATAATTTAAAGTGGATGCTGTAAGCACAAAGTAGGAGAAAGCAATTGTGACTAAAATTAAGAGTGCCAGCAGGAGCCTTCACGCCTCCAGCCATAAATGGGCAAGTGACTACTGGAGAGTGAGTAAATATGTATAGTGGAGCGTAAAAGTAAAATAGATATATCTGTACGACATCCGGTATACGGTTTTTAAGGGAAAAGTCGTAACAAGGAAGAGTGACAGCTGTGTAGGTTCTGCTGGTGAAATGTATAATAAGAGAATGAACGGACACTTAAATGTGGCTCTGTTCCTATTTTTTTAAAACTTATTTTATGCATGTAGTCTTTGCATGTCGCTTCCAATTTAATTAAAATAATGAACAGTTCCAATAAAAGCCTAAACACCATCTGCATAATTTAAAGGGGGAAATGATTAAATGAAAAGTTTCCGCAAGATGACTACCTTGCGAGATCTCCTTGCTTCATTACTCCTACGGAAATAATGGAAGGAGGGGAGAGGAAATGAAATTTGGTATTTTGCGTCCCATCATGAGTCCTCTCATTCTTGTAGCTAGTGAGTAATCACCTACCTACCTATATTTTATGTGAGAGTGCTGCATGGAACTCACCTCAGCGTCTGAGAAAGAGACACTATAAGACACCAATTTCTCCTTTCCTGATGACGCCTTGCTTGCTTTGCTTGCTGCATTTCTGGAAATTGTAGCCTTTTCCCTTTGTTCTGTGTGGAGAGGTGTGTATAATCGTATCAATGGGGAGACTGGTGAAAGCGCGTTTCTCTTCTGCAAGAATTTCAATAAGTGGAGTAATGTTTGGAGCCTCCAGGAGGTGTGATTTTATGAAGATGAAACTCGAACTCACATTCAGAAACAATTTAGGAGGATGCAAATATTTTTTAGAAGAGTGGATTTAAAATTACAAGGAAACTCTCCGAAGAACAAATAGGACAGAGACCTCTGGTAATATCCGGGCCCAAGGAGCTCTATTTTTTTTGGTAAAGTGCTCGCCATCCTCTGCTCACCTTTTCGTATCATAGATGAATCCCTTTTTTCACTAATACATTCAAATGGGCTGCTGGAATAGATCTCCACCGTGACATTAATGAAGTTAGAGGAAAGAGTACGAACTGTGGGGTAATGACATACCTGGATGTCTCAATGTAGTTTCGCTTCGCTTGAGAAACTTTACGCTTTTTATGCCCCAATTATGCTAATTTCCGGGGCTGCAGGGTTTCATGACGAAAGCAATAGATATTCCTGGTGATTGTAGGAGGACGCTTTCGAACCTGCAAGGATATTCTGGAATTTCGTCTTGAAATAGGCAAAAAGGCAATAATAATACGTGAACTGTAGTAGTACAGGTCTTTTATTTTCTTAAAATTAAGGTTACAATGAAATCCAACTCGCGCATCCTCAACTCTCATTCGAACGCCAAGGAAAATTTATTGCTCGAGTTACTTAAAATGTGTAATAAGAAGGGGAGCGGTTATCCCCAGGACTGATAAAGTACATAACTACGAAATCGTTATGTGATACACAACAACACACAGTCGCTTGTGTTGAGTAAGAGTAACGGAAGCTTATTATCGGTTAATGCTTTATTTTATTATGTACTACTAGTTCCAGATGATGATGATGGCACAGGAAATAATAACCAGCACAGCATGCTCACTTGTATGAAGCGCCTCACATAATTTTTCGATTTCGTTCAGAGATATCTTCTACTCCGACCTACTTTTACCTCCGTCATTATCTTTGGCATGTATAGACATAGTTTAGAAGGAGAGAGTTCGATTGTTAAAAAATTTTCTTTTTGAACTTTCCACCTCCATGGATGTTCCTCTTCTGAGTAAATTTCACCCAGAAGTAAAATTATAAACATTTACTTCTTTCACTACCTCCATCATGCATTTCTAGTACAAGAGAGGAGCTGTGCATGTTTTGTAGGAGTACCGCAAAGAAAGAAGTCAACGTTCACTTTTATGTTTTCTGCCATTTGAAAATTTTCATTGGGGGAATCAACAAGGAATTGTCTTGGAATTGCGTTGTCGTCATTTTGACTAACGGTCAAGTTACGTGTCTGCAGCGCAATAATAATAAAACATAAGTCATTGATTAGGAGAAACCTGAGAAGCGCGGAGGGAAGGAAAATTGGATTCTATCTAATGGAAACGAATTTTCATTGTGGGAGGGAAATAACCGGATTGAGATAAAATTAGAGGAATAATGTGCTCTTTCATGGGCTTCCCTTATTTTTATTTCCAGTTGAGTTGGGCTGTCATTAAAAGAGCACAAAACTTCGGGGAAATGGGGTAGTCTGGCGTGGAAGATCTTTGTCAGGAAATATATATTTTTTTAGTTTAGTTTCGTTGTTGGTGTCTAACTTTTGGAAGCAATTTCAGCCTTGCTTCACGATTTCCTGTTTTCAGTTTTTTTTTCCAAATCATCTAAAATCACTTAAAACGCGTACATGTGTGTGTGACATAAAGCGATAAATAGCAATTTGGTTCGGTAATACCATTTATTGCTTTCGAAATGATCCAAGCCCATAAACCATTTTGTTGCACAAAGTGATAATGTATTTAAACTCGGAAGGGAAACCGTAATGCCACAACATGAGAAAAGGGCATGCCTTTCACAAGGACAATGAAGAAAAAAAAACAAAATTGCATTGTAGTGGAAATAAGGAAACTCTTGGATTCAATTTCACACTCCTTTTCCCAATACCAATAGTAATGGCTGTGTTTTGAAATGCTTCCAAGAATATCCGGTTTTTCCTCCAAATCCTCCCAATATTGCGCATATAGTCGAAAATGGCTCACATAACCGGCAACTTCGGCCAAGACACGTCCTCGTGGTTTTCCTTGTTTAGTAATACAACTTCCAATTGGAAAAATATTTAGCTGACACCTTCCATTCCGCCATTCTTCCCCTGCAAATAGGATTTGTTTTTTTTGCTGAGACCACTACCTCGCTAATACAAAACTCCCACTCGGAAATTGCAAACTTCAACTTTCACCATCTGTGGTAAAATGAATCTGTCAATACGGGTTTGTTTAAAAAAACAGTGGGAAGAAGATCCGCTGTAAAAAGTTAAATGAGTTTAAAACTAAATCTATAAAAGTTCGCTCGCAGTTTTAAATTGTTGCTCCTTCCAATTCAAAATTACGATACACAAAAAAACTATTTTACTTATGGCTCAGAAGAGTTGTAGTAACCTTTTTTTCCAGGGGAAAGTTTTCGTATAAAAAAAGTAGTGACGAGACAGTTATGCTTTTAAGTAGAAAATTTGATTGTATGATATTGGCGTGAGCTGAACGTAAATTTTGAAGTCTAGTCTTCCGGGAATGTTTGGCATTGGTTGGGAGCAAAGTCGCATAATTGATCAGTTGGCTGGAGCAGAGGACACCTCCGTGATTGGATGGATAGATACTTTTTTCGCTCTCTGTGTACATTAGTTTAATTAAGAGTAATATTAGGGAGAGCTGTGTGCAACATGGGTTCCCACTACCATTATTTACAGAGGGACGGTTGTTCATCGTCTCGTGTTAACCGTACACATGTAGTTTCTGTGGAGAAGGCTTTTGTACAGCACAGTAAATAGTAGACTGGGGAAACGGTGTGAAAGTGTTGCTGGTGATTCTAAAGTAGTGTTGGTGTGGTGGTGGCATCCGAGTAATCAGCATTCCTACCACACATCAAGTTCCAATGTGGTGGTAGTAGTAGTCGCAGGGACCCATGCCCATCTTCCGGTAATTAGTATCCAAGCTGCGATTTGCGACGTCGGTGGTGCTGGAAACACTTAAAGTGGGTACAAAAAAAAGAAACAGCAGAAAAAAAAGAGAGATTTTTTTTGCTTTCCCTCTCGCATTTTTCTCCCTTCACACAGCATCTTCTTCCCACGGTTGGAAGACACCACATAGTACATAGTAGTAGTAGTAGTATAGTTTAGTATATGTAGTGGCTAAAGATACACACAAAGCAGTGGTGCGTATACCCTGTGAAGTAGTAATCGTGAGGACGCAAAAGTTATCGATAAAAAGAGATTTTTCGTGATTTAGCTTTGGAAACGTGGATATATTTGTGGGAGTCAGGGAAAAAATGTCAGAATAATCTCTGTGAGGACGGAAAAAGGAGTCTAGGCACGTAAAGTGAATTCCACTTTCATTCTTCTTCTTTTTTCGTGTTCCTTTGGTTAGCCATGCCAGTTGCTTTTTTTTGTAGATGTATCGGGTGGCTGGAAGGTTTGCGTTTAAACGCAGCTGTTAAATGTACAAGGCGTCGTTATCATCATCATTTCAGTGGCACAAAAGTACACGAGTGCAGAGATATGGATCGTGTTGCTTTACTGCTGAACTCAACTTCTACATTTTCTTTTTGCTCATTTTTTTTCGACTTCGAGGTTTCCCTACTCCAGCGCGCACTTTACTATTTTCTCCAGTCATATAGGACCAGATTTTATTAGATGAATAATATATATCTTTTGTGGTCTTTGATCTCATTCTTTTCCTATGGATTTATCTACGAATAAAAGTTTTCTTTTCACGGAGTCGACCTCCGTCTTTTTTTTTGTAGGAGAGCAAATTGTCTCCTCGTAGTAAGTAGTTATGGACCAATACTATTATCGAAAGTTTTTTTCTCGAGCTAACTAGCAAAACTAACTAACTATAAGTGTGTATCGCAATTTATTTGAGAAGAAAGTGGAGGTAGGTTATCCAATCCTTAAAGCACTAAAGTCCCAAACTAACTTCGTCAACGAGTGTATAGACGCATACATATCGTCGAGCTTTTTTTCTGCCTCCATTCATCCTTTCTCCAATCCGTAGAACTAACGAGCTTTCTCTGTATGGATGTGCTTTTTTATACGAAATGTGAGGAAATGATTAAATTGAGCCAACTACGAAAAACGTTGAAAGTGCGACTCTAACCAACATAACAAAGCTGAATCCACAGTGATTAAGTTCATGTCAAAAGCAATTAATTTGCTGCCTGACTTGGCTCCGGTCTCCGTATAAGCATTGCACATTATATAGAAGAAAACCAGAATGTATATTTTTTTGTTCCTCTCTCTCCTGGCATTAGAAAATGTTCGGGTTCTCTTTTTTTAAAAAAATGGAGTGCGTGAGTGAGTGCTTGAGTCCACTGCCGTAATCCGGTGATGTCCGATTGTAATATGTATAAAAGTATTATGCTTTCTCCGGTGGGGCTTTCTTTCTCCCCGAAGAATTATCATATAAATATGTACTCAAAATGTAAATAATATCTTGCCTGCATCCATAAAACTTGCGATTTGTGTCAGCAAGAATAATAATATAATCATATTATGGGAGCGACAGTGAGCAAACAAAGAGTTTGTGTGGTGACTTGAAATCAGCTGGATGAATGTGTGGCTTTGTATTTCATTTCCTCTCTACAAGTTTGGCCAGTGATCCACAACCAAAAGATGTCAACTCTGGAGTTCAATTTTTTTATAGTTCTTTTTGTGTGTGTGTTTGTGTGGAAGTGACACAAAATATGAAAATATAAAAGTATGCGGTTTGTCCCACAACTTTTGTCAGGCTAATCCCTTTTTGGAAGGCGATTTTATGATTGCAGGGAATGTAAAGAGATGAGACAGCAAACAACGGATTCTCGTTTTTTTTGTGTGAGTTGCGAGCAGACAGGGAGAATTAAAGAGACAAAAAATTTCATTCTTTGCGACAGTGAAGTTAGCCGTGACGTTACCACAGCCACTTATATTATCGAATTGCATTTATCTTTCTGAAATGGAGTGGTAAAATAGCCTAATGTATACGATCTATATATTCGTATATATAATTTCCTGAGTTCCGATAGTCCCGCTGGAGAAGGAGAAGAAAAGAGCTGCGACATGCCTTGAATTAAAACGAGCATGTTAAAAAACATGAAAGGCAAAGGAGAAAAAAAATATTCCAGATTAAAATAAACACCAGGCTTTACTACTGAATACAAAACTGGAGCTGGTTCAAGTGTCCTTACAAGTTATCCAAGGAACGGAGCTGTTTCATGAAAAAAAATATACATTTCAAATGGAAATTCATGTCATAATATGATACCATTGAAATGAGAAAGGAGAAGTGGCTACAGTTGGTACTCTGATATAAGAAAACATGATATGAATACATGCTCGTCGGAGTTCTCAGAACTGATAAGTATTTTTTTCCTAACCAGTTTTTATATGATCAGTTCATCTAAATTGGTATTGGTATTGGAGAAAAAAAATCCCCGCCATTGGAAGGAGGATGTTTACCTTCCTTACAGGATTCCAAGAAAATACCTTTGTCTGCCTTATTATCTACTCCGTCGTTTTTTTTGGCAACTGCTCAGCAATAAAATGCGAAAATGTCGATTAAATTTTCTGCTAGCAAAAATCCATAGTTCATAACAACAATTTTCAAAAAAAGAGTAAAAATTGCAATTCCGTGGAAAGCTAAAAAATGGTTTCAATGGAGCGTATGTACATTCCTACATATTATAATATATTACATATATACACTTTTGCAGCCTGTGGAGAGTTTTCATTCATTCAGTCAATATTTCCAGAGTCTACACACTCGTGACGAACTCAAGAGAAGAAGTTGTATCAAAGAATGTGATGACAAGGAAATGAATTTCCGATTCGGGATGTGAACATACGTGGGTAGCAGGGCTTTCGTTGCCACTTTCACTGGGGAAAGTGCAGAACCACGTCACGCATTGATTTTGTCTGAGCAATGATATAAAATGTGATCACCAGAAAAGGAATGACGAAGAAGGACACTAAACTCATCATCATCATCATCACAGTATAATCATGATATATGTTTGCAATGAAACTTCAATGTTAAAAAATTAATTTGGATTCAAAATGATATATATTTTTGGGACGACCTTCTCCATACCCTCCTCGGAAGCAAGAGAAAGGATTGCTTATAAAGCAGTAAATTTTGCAGTGAACTTAACTCCCGTTGTTCTGGCTGCGATAAATACATATATAAGCATGTACAAACAAAAATCCCCTTTCGTGATAACGCGTCATCTATCTTCATTCTTACATACACGTGTGTATGTGTGTGTGGTATATTTCCTCTGGAGATCCTATTTTTTCATGTTGAAACATGAGCAATTTATCTGAATCGAAACAAAAATTTAGGAACAGAAAAACCGCCCTTAGAAAATAAACTGCTGAGCTTGCGGTTTTCTCTTTCATGGGATGGCATAATCATATATCTTCTTCAGCTTTTGCTTTCTTATTTTCGATGAACATCAGCCATAATATGCCATTACACGAAAGAGCAGGGATCTCTAAATGATCCTGCTATTGTGGTGGAGCACAAATAATGGGCTAAATATAGGCTCGCTAATACTTCAAATCTAACTTTACAAAAATACACAAATCTAGAAATTATTTAGCCCATCATGCATGCAAACAAATAAATTAATACATTTCTCGCCATTTTTTTTACATTGCCCCAAAAAATATTAGTTTCATAATAAAGCACACAAGGTTAGG
Organism: Troglopedetes dispersus; assembly: GCA_027744215.1. Taxonomy (NCBI): domain Eukaryota; kingdom Metazoa; phylum Arthropoda; class Collembola; order Entomobryomorpha; family Paronellidae; genus Troglopedetes; species Troglopedetes dispersus. Next base: position 15,685 of record JAHZNF010000561.1, on the reverse strand, counting down.
GAAAATGCAGCAATAACTTACAAAAATAGCATCGAATGGGACATAGCTCCATATGAACGCATTAGTTGAGAAACTACGCTGGCGATTTGAATACACTAGACTTTTGTGCAAAACTTATTCCTACGCCTCAACACAAGGGTTTCTTCTTCAACGACTTCCTTCATAACAAATCATGTTTTTATTAATAGATGGTATCTATAAATATTTATCAAATTTATGGATTAATTAATCCAACTACCCAAACCAAAATCTATATTGATGAGTTTGCGAAATAGAAAGATGTGTGCATCCAAACAACATGCATAAATCAGCAAATATTAATTTTCCAGCTGCCGCCACAATCATTTCCAAATCAACACCGTTCTCCTATTAACCAGAAGCAAACAAATTACTTTTCAATTGATAACAATTATTACGAGTATAAATATTGATGTAATTCTCGAAACAAACCGTAAATTGTGTATGCCTAAATGCTACAAGTCAAAGGCCGTTAGGATTCACCTTACCCCAGACTCTTCGCTAACATAAATTGCTACCTTTTCTAAGTTCAACTGACTTTACTATGTTGTGAATTGTTTCATTAGTCAGGAAATATTATTAATGCAGGCAAATACATAATGTGTAATTAAAACTTCATTGGAGAATACAATCCAGAGGCTTCGAACTAGCCAATCATTGTTGTAAACGAGCAATCAAATCCTTCACCTTTAAATTCGCATTTGAAAATTGTATAACAGTTTTTAACTATTGCCTGCAGACGTTACACATTCACATGTGTCTAATAATAAATCTTTAATTACAAGGCGGGATAACAAGACTAAACAATAAAGAGTAGACCACACAGAATATGAGCATCAGACCACTTTTACGGCTGCTGTGTTTTTCATGCTCTTTTTCAAGTTGGGCACAAAAAATTAGCTAGCGGCGTGTATACGTAAATTACGTAGGTTCAGGAAAACCTTTTTGTCTAGATTAAAAATGTAGAAAATTACGAACAAGGAGCTCACAGCTAATGAAAGATGGTGAAAGCTCCCTGTTTAGCCATAATTTCCTTGCCTTTCACTAGGTATTGATGAAATACCACTGCTGTGTGTGTGTGTGCCGAAAGGAGCATCTTATAAATTCAGGAATTCAGGATGTTGTCTCATGGAAATTGTGTACAAATCACATGCACAAACAAAAACTACTAATGTTTACTCTAGCTCTGACTCTGTCTACATCAGGCGATACATTTACGCATCCGTATTATCTTATCCATAAAACTTTTTCATCACATCACCAACCACCACCACTTTCCATCTTATAGGCACGATATTTATACGGAGGCATTTTGAGAAAGGTTGCATCAAACTTGCTTTCTTCTCATTTAAAGTTCTTGAATGTATTCAAGCGCTTTATTTGTTTTAGGTACCCAATTACGATGACGTGACACGTTTATAGATGGTCTTAAGGATTTTCTTCCACATAAATAGTCATTTATAGCTTAAATTTTAGGCACGCTGAAATCATCCTTTTTCAGTGAAACGTCCTAATGGTGTTTTACCTGTATCAACGGACAGCACTACGAAATTTTTTATACCACCGACAAATGATTGCTAAAAACTATTTTGCACTCTTCTTGAGATATCAGGAGAAACTCCCATTTGAATGTTAGAATTTCACTGTCGCATGTAGACTTTTTGTAAAAATTTTAATGCAGCCACGTGAGTATTGTACTATTGTCTTTAAGTGACCAATGACTACTACCGAAAATTATACCACTAGAAAGCTCATGAAATTATCTATCAGATGATATGCGATTAAATTCACCGTGAAATGTCATGAGATACGCCTTTATTAATTTTGGTGCAACCTTTCTCAAAATCCCTACGTATATTTTTTTCATTGGAAGCAAATATTTATCCTTGTTTACACTAGAATGATCGCATTGGTAATTCTCACGTCTAACGACATAGATAAAACTTCTGATAATCAATAAGACTCTTCAGCCTTGCATTAACGTCGGGAAAAAACTGTAGTTGCGACTTGCGAGCTGAAAAACAGCTTACATCCTGCACGAAGACATATTGTCAGCAGTTATTATTGTCTTTTCTAGAGCAGCCAATTCGTTTTCGAGGAAACATATTTATTACACTGATCGTCTTTTCCGCTTTCACCGAAACTCCGGAAAAGTTTGCTAATTCTCCTTGGAAGATTCAGTCTTCCATAAAATGCATGGAGATGTGTTCCGTTCCATCTACTTTGCCACCTATACCTGTCACGTACATACGTCCATTTCATCGTCACGCATTTCAAGCCAGCCTCTTTCGTAAGATGCGAGCATGTAGGCATTATTAATATCCTTTATTTCGCAAGTCAATAATTCATTATAACCATACTAGATGTACTAACTCAATCTCTTTTTGTTTCATTCTGCAATTATAACGCATCATTTTCATTGCAGAGATGATAAAATACTTGAAACTAAAGTCCACTTATGTCTACCTTGTAAGTAGAGTTAAAACCAGCTTGGAATTGCAAAGTGCGCACTTAAATCAAAAGTTTAGCCCTTGCCGCCCTTTTAGCACTACCACCATAGTACTTCACCAGAACAATGCTTACTTACAAGCTTTGCTACAAAAAAACATGAGATCCTTCGGGAGAAGGACTATGCTTCTTTATTTTACCATAATCCATTATGATGCTACCAGGAAGGCAAAGAAGAAGGAAAAATGACACGTACATACGTAGCCCAGCATTTTGGGGAAGAATGAACAATTGTGTCATAAAACCATTTTGAGCGATGCCACCAGAGGACTGTATGGTTACTTAATTCTGATAGCAGTAGCCGAGAAAAGTGGTTTCTTATTTTTACTACTAATACTTCCTCAAGGCAAGCAATTACTTTTAAAGCTTTTCCATTAAATTGAAGTTGACTCGTTTTTTTCTCATGATAAATAGGAGCTTTAGTACGTGAATATTTTTTCGTCAAAGTGAAATCGTCCAAGGAGAAGAGCCGTTAAAATTAAATTGCATTTTTAATACTAAATTAGTAATGTACTTACTTGAAGCAGCAAACAACAAAAATAAAGTTAAGTCATAAACAAGTAAACAAGGCCTTCCAGCAAGTTAAACTTTGAACAGGAGAAAATTTGGGACATTCGAGATGAGCATAAACTGACAGTAGAGAAAAGCTGCTATTGTTACACGTACATGCACATCTTAGTATTATGTTATAGTCTGCAATATATGGACATCCATTAAAAGGGAGAGATTTTTTCAAATGGAAGGAAGAAACGTAGCAGAAAATTGTACACACATTTATTTGGCAAAGCACTTGAAAAAAATGCAGGATTTTCACTCAGAGATTGTTTTAGTTTACCGTTTACCTCTGAAAGACTTGAAGGGGAAAGCACCAAGTACGTCTTAACCTCTCCACGTGTACCTGCTTGACACCGAAAAAAGGTGATGGTGAGGGCTACACTGGAAAAAAATACGATGTTTCCTTCCGGAGTTGTTGCATAAAAAGGAATCTTCTGTAGGACTCCTTTCCCCATTTTCTCGAGCAGACAGGAAGCACTCCCAGTGTACCATCAAGGTACTTATCTTTCCGAAGACGGGCTTACAATATCCCGTATAATTCCTACAGTTCTTCAACTTCAAGTCATTGAAACGTCAAATAAAAATATATTTTTTTGAATTTCACGGTAAAAGAGAGAAGCGGAAAGGTTTCTCATTTATAAATTTCTAGCTCAGTCACTATCTTCCGAATTGTGAACATTTATGACAAGATTTACCCTGCAGAGGAGAAGAGGAGTCTACCTATTTTGTTAATACATGCTCCTGATAATCGTTTTGCTATTAAGCTCTTGGTTGTTCAGATGAATGAAAACTTTTTGGGCACAGGTATGGGACAATCACTGCTTTCCCTGGCGATTGTTTTCTAATAACGGGTAAATCTATATGTAATTCCAAGTAATATATTCCTAGGACCGGTGTCAGAAGAAAGGTGAATTAAATTTAGTTAATGCTTGATGGATCGGGAAAGTTTTACTAAATTTATGCTAATTTAAAAAAAATGTTCTCAGCGTCATGTAAATTTCAGAAGTCATAATGCCTCTGAAATCTAAGGAAGGAATATTGTACCCGTTAAAATACACCGAATAACTAAATAAATTCACTGTAAATATTCTCTTTGTCCGTTACACGGGCGGATTTCTAGTATTATTTGATACCTTTCCAGTCTCCTCGTGCGTTCAGTTTATATGAAGAAAATCTATTACAGATTCGGTTGCAGACATTCATGCACACATGTAACAACAGGAAGCCCACACTAACATTATGTTACAAACAATTTTTAATGGAGAGAGGTTGGAGTGAAAGTAACATTGCTATAAATCTATGATGTAAGTACTTGTGTACTATACGCTCGGGAAAATCGCAAAACATTAACCACACACGCACTCACACAGCGAGTAAAGCAGAAAAGCCATTATATTTGTGACGACGACGATGGGAAGGAGAAAAAAACTGCGAAGAAAGAAGAAAACAAAACTTGTTACAGAATTCCAGTGTAATATGTGGTTAGAAGAAAAGAGTAAACTTTTGTGTTGGATGATGTACAATAGAGTACATAATATGTACTGCATTAAATAATTTTGAACTCTGCAGAGTCACAAATTTTCATCCTGCCAAGCCATAAATGCATTGCGGAGGAAGAAACAAATGGATGCTTGCTCTGTGAGATTTGAAAATCTGTCTGGAGATCGATGTGAGTATATGTGTGTACCCGGTCTCCAAGTTATTGCCGCCGCCACCGCCGTGTGCACTTATCATCGGGGATCCGTTTTTATTTTAGTTTAAAAACATTTTGACGCTTCAGTGGAGACAACATTTCAAATAAATGCGTGTAATATCGTAAACAACATTACATTTCCTGGAAATAATAGTATATTCCTAGCAAAAGTAATTTACTGCTCACAACCACTGAGAAGATGCATATGTGCAGAGCTAAAACTATATTTTTTACTATATTGTTCCTTCCATACCTATTTTTAACTGATACTGATTGAGAGTGGCCCTGCTCAGAGGCCAAAACAGTCTTAACTACCACTTTGACTTCTCGACATCCGATCCCATAAGTATCTTTGTTGTGGAAATTAATTACAATGACTTAGTTCCACTCCCTCCGTCTCGTCTTCCTGCCTCTCAGCTTCCTCCTAACAAACAAAGCGTGCTCTTGTTAGAAAAGTTGGTTGTGTGGTGGAGGCTGCTTTTTACATTTAATGTAATGCATGAAAGGGGGGCTTAAATTGGGATTTGACATCAACTATGTTATACTACGGGTGTTGTAATAATGCCAGTCTGTTCTCAATGTTGCAGCAATAATTTTAAATGAAAGTGTGGTGACGGAGGTATTACGGGAGTAGTTACAATAGACTTTGCTTAACACAAAAGCGAACTGCTCTAGAGAGTCAACTGAATTGCTTACTACGACCATACTATAGACTTGTACCACAGTTAATTTTTTTTCCTAGTATTAGTGGAACCACGCAGCACACTTTAATGGTATACCTGATGTAACAAAATGACTTTTGGGAGTTTCGTCAACCCAGCTGGAAACGAAAAAACCTGTGGTACAGGAAGTAAGAGAGGTTCAACTATAACTTCACACTTTTAATCGTTTAGCTTGTCTTCATACATACCAGTTGGTCAAGAGTAATTGGGAAGAAAGTATGGAGTCGTAATTTTTTAGGTAACAATGGATAGTGGCCCAATGAATTCCAAGATTAGGTAATAAATAGATTGGATTGGAACATTTCCATCTTCTAGATTTCATATGTAGCTGAAGGGTCCAATACTGTCCGCAGAAGTTTTTGGCACTGACGAAAATGTATGTGCAAAGGATGCAGCCTTGCCTTTGTCGCAACGAGGTATGGCTTCTTTCCGAAAGCAATTTGTTCTGTTTTTTCTTTCTGAAGGATGAAGATATTGTTAGAAAAAAGTCAGATGTATATAGAAAACAGCTCTGTCGATGCAAAATTTTGGAGACACATTTTGTGGGGAAGATGAAAATCGAATCCTGTATGCTCGAGAAAGGAAATAATGCGAAATTTTCAGTTTCCTGTGTCCAATAAGTAGTATATGAATAAGATCCGAGTGTGTATAAGCTGCTTTCAAATATTGAATGTTGCTTTTATGTTGCTTATGTTTACCAGGTCTTAGCATGCATTGACACTACCTTTATAGATTTTAGCACCAAGACTTGACTATGTTTAAAAAAGATAATTTCAACATGGGATGCATATATATGGTTAAGTTTGCTGCACTTCCAAACACAATCATGGATGTATTATACAGCTTTATGAATTGTTTCCTGGCAGCTGTTTTTTACTTCCTGAGAAAGCATCCTCCTCACTATTCCGTTTTCTGAGAACCACCTGAAATTTCACTAAATAAAAGTACACTTGGTATTTACAGCTTTATCCTAGCGTTTTCCCAACTCGAAGATAAAATAGTTGCACAAGTCTTATGCTTGTATCTTCATTTTGCTAGGTAGATAGATTTCATAATATAAATGTAGGGAAAGTTAGGCGTTTTGCATTATATAAATAATATTACACTATAGGTAAGCTACATAAGACTCAAACTCTGGATTACTTGGTATTATTTTAATGCATATTTAATGATTTGGAGGAGTTTGTAGGGCTTGTCTCGCAAACTTTTTTTTCTATCTACCATCACATGCACCTTGTGAAAATACGAGTGACTGGATCATGTAAAATATTAGACTATTGGGCACACACTCATACCTACAGGCTTCTTTTTCACCTGTGCACATGTATTTATGAGTTGTAAGTTTTTGGAGAATGTTTGTCAGTTGGTGTGCCAAGAGAAAGGAGAACTGGAAATGGTCATGGCAAATGAAGTGGAGGACAACATTCTGACGACAGAATGTGACGCGAATGATATTAGAAAGTGAAAGGAGCAAGAGAAGACAGGCGAGAAAGACACAGACCAGACTATACAATATAGCATCTTGTTTAGCTATGCTGTCAGTGTCCTCCTGGCTTTTCACATTATCTTCAATTGTCACGTCAACACTCGTTCGCTGAATTTTCTGTTCTATTGAGTATGTGATGATGATATGTACATTGAACAACCGTCATCATCACCAACGCCGTCAAATAATATGCGTGACTGTTGCCGAGCAAGCATGTGCCCACATGCTATTCTTGTTACGTATGATTATATTGAAATGTACGGTTACTCGCTCGCCCTTTTCCCTTCCTCTGACAAACTGGCTCTTTCAAAACGTTGAGTGTGCTGTCATCCCATGAATGACTTTTACTTCCATGAAAAAAATAAAATGTTGTAGCACTTGGCACAGGGAAGCGACGTTAATGCAGGTATATACCAACTGCTGGCATTAATAATCTCAAGTCTCGATGATAAATGTCATCTAATGTAACACTGAACGTACATTTGACAATATCGCTGAAATTGAAGAGGATGGAAAAGCACAGGGAACAAACACAATAACACATTGTGCGCAGTTAGGCAGCTCACTTGATTGGATTCTCTTCTTTTTTTTAAAAAAAAAGAAAGAAAGAAGTACTATACGAATGGAATTGGGGTCATATGTATGAAAATGGCCTCGGACGAAATCGCGCTTGGGAATTAATGATGTGAACGTGACCAACAAGAACCATTAAAAAGTCACCAGAGGCAAATCCCGAGTCAATCAGTCAACCGCTAACAACTCCATCACGTTCGCATTATAATTCCGGATGGCTTGCAGAGTGCATTTCGCAAAATCAGTTGGGTCATCATCATCGTCGAGTATCTAAATGACTCATTTCGACATGTTTCTGCGTCAAACTACGGGGATCTTGTATGGTTCTTTTAGTTCATCCATCATCAAATGGAAATAGTTGAAAGAAAAAAAAATTGAAATTATGCACAGCGTGTCGTACAGGACTGGAAATAGTCATGTCGAGATTTTCTGATAAAATCTTATTTTGTATGTTACACCTACGAAAATATAATAGTAAAGCGTGAAAGTAATAATAACAATTTTAAATGTAATGCAGCGCAACTCAGATGGGACAAGACAGGACTGAAGTACACTTGGGAAAGGATTGAATGCCAAAAGCAGGCTGTGTGTGACTGAGAGAAAGCAACATATATTTATGACATGCCATACATAATAATATTTTTATGCTGGTCTCCTCCAGTTATTATTGAAAGGAAGCTAGTTACGAGAGTCAAACTGACTAAGAAGGAGGTTTTTATAAGGCTGAGCACACTCGGCACACCGGAACGAATGAACACCTACGAATCCTCCATGGATTCACTTTTCTAAAGACGAAGAGAACCAATAAAAGAACTGCCTTGGAAGTGTGTCTCCACTTTTCTGGAAGCAAAACGCACAGATGGTGGACTCCTTTCACTATTATTAATGACATAAAGATTGTGGGAAAATCAAGACTTTTATAGTGTGTCCCTAAAAGGATATATATATGCTTCCACGCATAATTTGAAATATATTGGAGAAAGGTGGAGTGAAGCACTTTTTGATAAATTTTCTTATTCACCGCTGTATATGTGTAATTAAATATAAATGGTGGTCACAAGTCTGTCCGTACCTGTTTGTATACATACAAGATATACACAAACTCGGTTGGGTTTGAATTTAATACCCTTAACTAGCTACTTGGACTAGGCTTTGCATCATGTTGGCGTCTTTCACTGCAACCCGACTAATAATGGTAATCTGATTCTAGGTGAAAGTCTTCACCCTCTCTGAAATTTTGAATCCCGGGCTCCCATGTCTATGTTAGATCAAAGTAAAATTTGGTTTCGTGGGGTCAAACGGTAGTCTCGTGTTGCCGGTCATGCAAAACTTTGCGGAGAGGGATCTTGAGTTCAAAGCTGACCCACAAGTAGCAAAAGACCGCGTTTATTTTAGTAACTCTTTGGAAGCATATGGTGAAAATTCTGTAAACAAACAAACAAAAGTTGAACATAACGTTTTTATGAAACCAAGCTCAATCTCATTTGTGGTGTTGTTTACTGCACGAAACAACCCACCACCGCATGCAATCAACACATTTACATCTGGAAGCCCCTGCAAACTTTCTCCTTTTTATACTGTGCAGTCATACATGCGCTTTTTCCATATAGAAATGTATGAAAAGTTTCTCTTTATTCATCGAGGAGAAAGCGTGAAAAAAGAAGCTCGAGTACTGCGCACATCCGTCTGCGTACGTACTCCTACTCTGTGGAAATTTGAATCATAATGAAAAATATTATGTAAAGCTTCTTCCAACAGAGTTTCTTGTTTTTATAGAGGAAAGTTTAGAATCGCTTCCGCCGAGCCAAAGTTGTTTCCAACAACAACAACAACAAGGGAGATGAATTGCACGTTTGCTGAATACGTATTCTTATTTAAATACGATATTCCATTCCATAACTCCTCTTCAAAAGCACAATCATCATCACAGAACAAAAAAGAGATTAACCAATCCGAACCCAAAGTTCCACATACTGCTCCCAGTGCTGCTGCGAGACTATTTTCTTCTGAAATCTGAGATGAAGGTATCCTTCATTTATTTAACTATTTAAGTTCAAATGTTAAACTTATGGAAAATTACAGAATGCCTCATATTATTATTACATCATAGTTGTGATGATGATCATGACAATATTTTCGTTTAACCATTATGATTGCCGCACCTGGGTTGCGTTGCGATTTACTTCCCTTTTCCCCTTCTTTCCCGTACTGGTATGAAATATCATTGGAACAGGGATTGTTACGAATTCTATATCTGCAGAAATAAAATGGCACAATAAATTTCTCATGGTATTGTGAAAGAGTTTATACCATAAGGATGTTGTGGCACATCTGAAAAAAAAATCTACCAGAGTATCTCAATTTTCACATAGTAACTTGACATTGAAGACGACCATATATATCCCCAAAGTGCTTTTTCTCCTGTTTTTTTTACTTTGCTCTCCTTTGAAGTTTTTCTTTTCCACTTCCACAGTGAGTAATGACCTGAGGTTTATGGCCAAGCAAGGAATTTATGACAATCCTTATAATAATATGCATAAAAAGCCAGGAGCATGCATGGCTGACTGAGTTCCTTCAAAACTTTTCCCTAACAACATATACAGCTAGTTGGACCAGGAGAAAAACAGGATGTTCGTTCGTCCAAGAACAAACTATACGCTACTTTTTTTTACTCCAAGTAATAACTCGCATTCCTAGTTTGCTGCTGTCTATTTCTGGGAATAAAAAATATTGCGAGTTTGTTCCTTTGCATAGTGAAGATGAACCTTACACCGTTTAACTACTTGTCCTTTTGCTAGAAAAGACGCAAAAACGTGGTGTGGCGAAGCATGACTAGGAGAGTTTTCTTGTTCTGTCGTATATTCAAGCGCAAGCGGTTTGAAGAAGAAATCAAACTCACTCACGCTAGTTTTGCATAGAGAAAGGCGAACTCAAGCCTACTAGATCACAGGTTCTTAAAAACCTTTGCACTGGAAATGCTTACTATGATGACTGTGAGCGAGCACTTTGTTGTAAGAAATTGAAAAAAGAAAGTTTCCTCCAGACCAATATTCACAGATAAGTTGAACAATTCCGAGCTAATGGCGTATTACGGAAAGGAAATGATTTGACACGTGAAAAGAAATAACGCGGTAATTTCAATGATGTTGATGGAAAAGTTTGTAAATGTAATCGCATGGGCAAGTCATCACTACTATGAAAATTATTATTATGAGTGTGCATAATACTGAGTGAGAGCAGGGAAAGCAGTTGGCGGATGATTTATCCCAGAGACATGGTATATATAATGGCTCTTGTGCTCTCAAAGTGTTATTAATCTATCATGCTACCTGCTCCTTCACACGTTCGGTGCTAAAAAATTATGGAAAAAATGTTTGAGGAAAAAAATGAGACTTCGTAGTCGAGGTGAAAGTTAAAAAGTTAGGGATCTTATTATTATTCTATTCCAAGTAACGTATGCATGCGGAGAAGAGAGAGACACGTATGTAGAAAAAACCAACCTCGAAATGTATGCATTCACGTTGTTCGAGTATGTTAGACTAAAGTGTTGAGGAAAGTTGGGCAAGAATTCCAGGAATTGTCGCCTGAAGAAAGGAATTTTTCGCGGACATTATTTATCATGGCTGGCTTTTCAGATCAGTTAATTGTACTTGAAGCGTATGCGCTAAATATAAGGTTCGACTTGGTAGCGGAAGAGAATGTCATAGAAATGAAAGCATACTATTATACCTCCTTCTTTTTAACTCTGCAGAATGGCTCCACGGCTGAAGCTGCAAATGAAAGCTTGGGGGACCGAACAATTGACAAGCTGCGTCTGATCAACGGTGAGCGCAAAGGTATGTTGTCAGCGTCACAAAACTCTGGAAATAACCTACAAGGTGGAGGGTTAGTAAACATAGTGGCAATCGACAAAACGGGAGGATCTCAGCTGAACCTGAACAACGCGAGACGGGATGTTGGCTACATGAATGATTTAATGCGGAGTAGAGCTATTTTCAAATGCGTTCCAGTACATTACAGAGAGAAACCGGGAAATGCAGTTGCCCTCGCAAGTTTCCCAGGTAGTGGAAATACGTGGCTTCGATATTTACTCCAGCTTTCAACAGGTTAGCAGGCATTTTTCATTTTATGCTAAATCAATACAATACATAAACATTTTGTCTCAGCAAACTACTGAAATGGGATTGGTTCAGCGAAGCATTCAACGTCGAGCAGACATCGCGTATAAATTATGGTGCTTTCCTCCTCTTATGCTCCTGCCATATTTTATGTACATGTTAAGTACGTGTGTATTCTTTTTTTTGTTCTTTTTACATGTGCAAATTCTATGCAGGGATCTTTACGGGAAGCGTTTACAAGGACTTTGCCTTGCTCAGGAATGGATTTCCTGCAGAAAGCGTTACAAATGGCAGGGTTCTCGTGGTGAAAACACATGAAAGTGGGCCATCAGCCAGATCACTTTTCGAAAAGGCGATTCTTCTCGTAAGGAAGCCGTCCGAAGCCATTCTAGCCGAATTCAATCGGAGAGCTGCTGGGCACATTGGTCATGCTGGTCGTGATAAATACACTCGCAATGCTGGAAGATGTGAGTCTGAATCCAGTCTGAAATTAATAACCACCAGAAATGCTGGAGTTGGGTTGATGGGGAAAACTCTTATGATGTCAAGTTGAAAAATGTGTTTCATGGTTTCAGACTGGTCCCAGTTTGTAGCTCAAAAGGCGAAATCGTGGACGGAAACAAATTTAGACTGGATTGAACGCTTCAGTGGTCCCTTGCTCATTACCTTGTATCATCAACTGGTCCAGAACACGTCTCAGGAACTGAATTTAATTCTTGATTTCCTTCAGGTAAGAAGCAGCAAACTTCGGGGGAAGTGCATGATGTTCAGAGTGAAGTCCTACAACAGCTAAACAGCTGGATAATTAATGAATCTCGTTTTATCCCCACAGGAACCTGTCTCTGACACAGTCTTGAACTGCGCCATGAATAACAAGGAGGGAATCTACCGCCGTCGCAAGAAGTATGCACAGTTTAACCCGTTCACAGCCCAGATGGAAAAATTCCTTGCTGCTCAAGAAAAAATAGTGTACAATGCTATTCAGCGGAGAGTTGCCAAAGAAAACGCCAAAGTTATCCCTGTTTATAATAGTACCCTCTCATCGAAACACGAGATGTTCATGCCACGGCAGTCTACTTGAACAAGCACATAATATACTACCTGTTTACAAGAATGCACTTATATTACTACATACTACTGCTATTATTACATAATATACTATTTGAATGTACTGAAACGGAAACAAACCCAGATCAAAGTGATTAAAATTGTTAAGTAAGCATAACAATCGAATAACTATAATATTTTTATTATCAGAACAAAAAAATCGTTGTATAGTCAGTCACCTGACAGAATCCTTGTCAAAAATAAACATTTAATTGATGTCTAAATAAAACAGTTTTGTAGATGTGACAAACTCTATACCAGATTTTTAATCGTAAAGTTAATTCCCAGTAAGTATAGTAAAGCGTTAAGTTAATACTAATTAGAATATTTTTTTTCGGGGAGCATATCTTTGCCCTGGAAAGATATGATCTTTCACTATAATCAATCGATGTTCTATATAAAAATTTATATACACTTGCAATGAATACATTTTTAATTCCCAGCAAGCTACATGAGCAATTAATTCATACTCCGAGAAAAATATACTTACAAGAATGCTGAACAAATTACTTAGCTGATTCCAGGGGGACCGGATCTTCGAATTCAATTTCATTGGAAGTAAATCTGAGTTCAACAGGCTAGTAATTACATAAACAGATTCGATTACAAAAATCACACTACGGAATGTGTGTCGGAGATTTCATGGCGATGTTGTACAAATGGCACAAATAATACAAGCAGTTGTAAACTCTGCGGAGAGCAATATTTTGTGCACACCGGTCAATCTTTTCAAAATTCTTTTTCTGAAACCACAAATACACAAATACTAACCTTCGAAAATGTGAAATCACAAGAAATCAATTATGTTGCAAATTATGATTGTTTATAATTTCCAACCTTCAAGTGCCACCCGCACGCCAGCTTTGGGAGAAAATCATAGCGCGGATGAAAGATGAATCTTGCTGCTCCACCTTCGTGGAAAATAATCCCGACTTTCCGTTTCCCCGCCTGCTCCTTACAAAGACTCATTTCCATCAGCAGCATCTCCAAATGTAAGAACTTTGCTTGAACAAAGTTCTCTTCGATCCCAAAAATTGAATTATAATTGCTTCAATTAAAACATGGTGCATCCGCAATTTACTCTATGAGAAATAGTGAGTATAGTTCAGGTTGCGAAACTTTAATAATAAACTACCGGTTTGATTTTGGAGCCAACGGAAGACATTGCGCATGAAGGGCACGTCCCCACGCGTCACAAAGACATACAGTTTAGCTCTGGACTCATCAGCAAACAACCGGTACTATAGCAAACGAAAAAAACAAGCAGTAATTTCCACACATTTATTTGAAAGGAAGAAATAAACATTTAAGTTTAAACAACCTTCTCCCCCAATGCCTTCAGGGTGTCATCCAATTCTTTTGGCGAGGTCGACTGAACACCTTCTTCCTTTGAACCACATACATTTGCCGTTTAGATTCAGAGAAAGCCACTTATCCTTTACAAATGTGATTTACTTATGTACTTTTAGCAGATTTACTTACTTTTGAGGTCCCAGGGAATACCAAGGCATTCTGATTACAACTAATTGTTATTTCAGACCGTTCCCCGTATGGCACATAGCCTGCACAGCAATTCAGAGTATCATAATAAATAACACAAGGTCAGGTTGGTGATCAGATTCAACACCAGTGATATCTTAATCACTAATACAAATATTTGGAGCAATTTAGCTAACCCGGATCCATAACTCCGTGTCGGTATTCGATAATACCTTCTCGAAAGGAAAATACCACTAGTGCAAACTCAGCTGGAATCAGAGTCTTTGGGTCTGCGCGACAGTACGGTTGAACATATAAATAGATAAACCGTTTCTCGAACCATCGAGTGCCTTCTCTTATCAAGCCTCGCACTGTCAACTTTAGGTCGGAGTAGTTACGATACTTTTGTCTGGTGTCGTCAACGTGGTGTTGGATCCTACAAAGTAAGGTGCAATTCGTAAATTGGATTCTTAAATGGTTGATGGTTGAAATCCGAAAATTTAATTCTTGTCATAGTCAGAATAGGTATACAAGAAATGGTGATGAATAAAAGGTCAACAGAGGGATGTCTTACGGAATTCCAAATGTGTTCACCCTTCCGGTAGTCATACTGCAATCGAAAATTGATACTTCGTTTCTTCGTCGTCAATAGAGCTAATAGGGAAGCAACTTAATGAATAATAAACAAACAACAAATGGAATAATTAAATTACTATCATCAGGCATACACAACAGAGATGCAAGTAAACCATTAAGTAAGTAACAGTCCAGCCAGATGCTTGAAAAGATTCCTTGCACTATTATGCTGTTTTCATGCGTATAAAGATGCAGCCATGTTGTCAATCTTCAAGGTTAAAATGTTAAGCGGAGCTGTCTATTAATTGTTAATTAGCCAAAAGGAGGAGTAAACTGCTGAGTTTTACGTGCTGACCCTATATAACAAATATACCCTAACTGCCTTCGGTGTTAAAATTTTCAGTTAGTAACAATAACATACCACGGACTGATCCTACCATCAAATCCAGATAACTTTCATATGTTTACGGCTTTTGTTGATCAATGTGAGATTAGGTTAGCTTCAGCTCGGTTCTCAGAAAAAATATTAACTTAAAACTTAAAAGAAAAACCGTAAGGTAAGTTGGTTAGCTTGGAGATGATGACCCGCACTATATACATACCTTTGCTTTTGCGGGTCCTCTACTCCAACCTGACTACAGCTAGTCAGCTTGGAGCTATTGACCCGCACTATACACAGGTAGCTAGCTACCTTTGCTTTTTTGCGGATCCTCAACTCCAACCTGACTACAGCTAGACCCGCATCCGATAATAATATATTATTAATTTATGTACTTTGATAACACGTAAATCACCACTTACAAACCAGTTTCATGTTCTAGAAACCACACCAATTACTTTAAACCTAACC
>JAHZNF010000560.1:0-23682 GCA_027744215.1 Troglopedetes dispersus | reverse complement strand
TCTGATTGGAGCTTTGGTCTTTGACATTTTTATTAGTTTCCAGAATCTGAAATAACAGCCGGATTTATGGTTACATTACAACCAAGCTCTTCCACGCCTGTTTCCTCGCACGTGCAGGAGAGAAGAGGTGAAAAAATTGGATTTATTATTGGAGGTGGTTCTCTCTCTCCTTTTTTCCAATTTGAGAGTGAAGCTTGGTTCTAGTTTCAAGGATGAGATTTCCAATGCCACACGCTGCGCCTCTTGAATATTTATGCGAGTTCTTTCTGTGCTATCGTTGTGTGTGTTTTTGTGCAGAGATTTATGCTCACAGAAGAGTGGCCACGGTGAAGGCTAAAAGCCTTCGGATGGAAAAAAATCATTAATTTCCGAGCTGATGGATATCCTGGGCAATATTGTGAAGGAAGGCGCCACTCTGGAAATTACAATTCTTCCAGTATACTATCCCGCACTTATCAGAGTACCCGGGTAACGCCCCGAAGGAGGTTGTGTGACCTTTTTTGGAGCACAAAAAAAATTTTTTACAAGCCTGTGGCGAACTTTTCTCGTTACCTCGCTAATATTTTTTTTGTCGACGTGGCACACTGTGTCAATAAATAAAATCACCGGGAAATATTATGCTTCCTACCACGGGAACTAATTGTAAGGGTGAGGTTGATCATGTGTGCAAAATTTTTGGTTTTTTCTCCTTGCCACAGTTTCCCTTTTTTGCCAATACTAAAAGGTGAAATGAAGAGTGAGGTGGAAAATTAAATAAAAATTTGGGAGACAAGCAAAGTGTGTACACAAAATCAGGGTTGCTCCAGCCTAATGAATGGGGGACCCGAAACCCACAATTTTTATTTTCTGCTGATGATTCAGCTGACGTCACTGCGATAAGAGACGAAAAAAAAGATGTCATACCTTCTTGATCACTTCTCTCTGATGACGTGACGCATTTTGATAATTAAAAGGACGAAAAAGTTTGAGGCGAAGGTAAATAATGATGGAATCGCGTTGTTCTCGCCCGAAAGTTGTGCAAATGGCACATCTGTTGTGAGCTCAGGTAGGTATATAGCATTCAAATTAATTGTTGCCCGTTGCTCCACTCCAACCCATTCATTAAAGTGGATAAAGAAAGGTGAAAGCGTTTATAAATGTTTTCGACTTTATTTTAGACACACATTTTGTTTGTTCCCTCTCACTTAACTATAATCAAAGTAGGTAGTGGTGGTGGCTGGCGTGCGCACATGCAAAATAAAAGAACAAAGGAATAACATTCTAATAATGAATCTGGTAATTATGGACACACTCAGCAGGAAGCCTTGTGATCAAGCTTTCTGTATTTTCTATTCACCCAGTTTCCACCTGAAAATCATCATATGATATGTACACAAGGTGCTTCTCAAACTATTCATGATAAGATGAATAAAGCACAGTTCGTTGACTCTTGTTTTTCTATGCGAGCTAATCACCTTATTTTAACCGAGAACGGAAGTTGTTGTGAGCATATATTTTGCATTCACCAGAGCCCCTTAATATTCTCCAATGAAGCAGATCCCAAGCTGGTCCTGTTGAAAGGTGGGCTGCCTCGCCTCCCGAAAAATAATTTATTAATGGTTTACCAGCAAGCAAAGTGGCACCAAGAAACCCACCTCTGCCTTTGTCTACTGTTGTGGTGGGCGTTGTCCCACAACAGAAAACTGATCACCCCGTGCGTGGCTCCAAGGTTATCTGTAGACATGTTGTGAAAAAAAGATGAATACAAGCGTAAACAAAATCTTTTCACAAAAATATCGGATTTACGGAAGCCAACCAGGTTATCCTCTCAAAAATATTTGGAAAGCTTAGTTATCTAATTTCAGTAACAAAATCTGACTGGTAAACAGACCACTTAAAACTTTTCCATGAATCATGATATTCTTTTTTGTTCGGGAAAGTGTATTCCCAAATTGCGATGGTCAAATTTCCCCTTTTGTTTACGTCCCTCTCCACTTAATGTCCGCCAACGATTAGAGCGTGTGGCGAGGCAGTGGTGGGTAGTCTATATTTCTTTGTAGTTGTGCACAGGATAATACGCCTTGTCAATTTCTTCCACAAGTGTGGTGGTAGACATTTAATTAATTGGCTCTTGAAAGTTTCCACATATCTCCTCTTCAACATTATTGGGTTGTTGTGTGCTTGAAATGCGACACAAAGGCAAACATGGAGTGGAAAATCACCATAAATTTTGTGGAGGGGAATTAGTGTCACAAAAAATATAGAGCATCAGAACAGATGCTCCTCCAGCCAGAGTGCTAGTATACAAAGGATCATGACCTACTTCAATAGAAATTTAATTAGACTATACGCATGTTCCACAAAAGTAATTATTGTTTCCAGATTGGTGCTCCAAAAGCGGGGCAAAAAAATAATGGAGACATTTAGAGGATAAACATGTGTTCATCAAGATGTAAAAGGTTTGCGTGCCGATGGGCTCTAGCCGGAGGAGTGCGGAGGCGCACATACACACTTTGTTTGCTCTTTCATGTGAACCAGGCACCACCGGATCACTTATTTCCATAATAATGATCACAATAATAGGAGAAAATGAGTGGGCTGGTGGATGATAAGCAGTTTGCCTCCAAACTACTACTTTAATGTATCAACCTGGTTTACTTTCAATTGGAAACCAGATGCCTGGAGGGTGTATGTTTTTTTATTCCAAATTTAAAAAAAAACTTTCAGAGATGGGTAATGGATAAGCTCCAACTGGGCTACTTTGACGACGATAGCAAGGATAACAAGCACACTTACTGATTGCATCCGCATAGATCCTGTTCTTGAAGTTTGGTAAGAGATTTGAATCAAAATTCGAAACACGAAAAAAAAACTCTTCACAAGAATGTGGAGCATAATAATAATGTCACCAAAAAAGATAAGCAATGTGAAAGTAGAGTTTCGAGGAAAAATATAAATTATTATGTTAAACAAAAAGAAGCAGCTAATTTTGGTCGTAAGATCCTTTGGATTTCAATGTATGAGTACTTTTTGCTCTTCACAACAACGTTTTTTGTATAAACAACCTTCTTATCTTCTACAAAAAAATATCCTTATTCTCTTGAAACAACAAAAAATACACATCTTAGATGAAACATTATTATTGTACCTTTTGGAAAGAAGAAAGAATAAATGGATAGAAATACGTATGCGTCACAAGATTTTTCTTTATCCATCTGACGCGAGAAAAGAGAGTAGGTAAATTGTAAACAAAGTAAGCATAATTATTAATAAATTGCTGCGGCAAAACATAAGACCTCCGAGAAGGTCATTTTTCATGGAATCGTTGCTATAGATAGTGTGTACATAAATGTTAAACTCTTTTCAAATTGACAAGCTCGTTTTTTCTAAAACTTCGAGAGTAGATTATTTAAAACTAATGAGAGGAGGATGATAACATTGTAAATAAGATTTGCATCCAAAATAGATTAGGAATTTTTAGAAAAACAATAGACATGTTTGTGTAAATACGCATATATGTTGGCCCAAATTGAGATTGTCGTGGATTTACAAACAAAACAATCTGGAGAATGAACAACCTAAAAACCCAGATTATCTAGGTTGTTGTTGTAGTACTTAGCCTTGCACCACTTTTCTCTAAAACCCCATCATGACACATCATTGAAGATAGACCCTTAAAATCCTGTGACTACCTTTTTTAGAAGGCGGAAGGAAAGAAAACTTTTAACCACAAAGATCATTGTTAATTAACACCATATTTGTTTGGAGAAGATTTTTTAAAAACGTTTTAGTTTTGCACACAGTTCGTGCAGTTGCCAAAAATGTACCTGAGAGAGTGAGTTTTCTTGTTTTGACAAGCACTTTCGTTGAACATTACTTCAATTGAGCACAATTTCGACTCCGCAAAATATAAATTCAGGCTTCGGAAACGGTATAACTTCCCTCCGTCTGAATCTTATCGATGATTGTTGAATCCAACCGTGTTTCTGTAAAAAAAAACTGGCCAAACAAAAAATAAAAACTCCAAATAAACGAAAAAAACTAAAAACCGAGACGAGTCTGAATCAAGAATGCCTGAACAAAACCAAAGAATTTTTTAATTCACCAAAAAAATTAACGATGATGATAACCACAAAATTTCCACAAGTTTTTTCTACTCTTTGTCAATTGTCAAAAAATAAAAATTTGAATAACATGGAACATAAATTTAAAATTTATTAAATAGTAGAGTAAACATGACTAAAAAAATTCCATTCATTGAGAGAAGGGTAACAAAAATGTTTTTCCATTACTCGTCGAAATGCGACATTTTACTTTGTAAAATGTAGACAATATATTTATATTTAGACACAAAACTCAAAAATCTCGAGGAAACCAAAAAATTTGTCTCCATTTTCCTAGAAAAAGCAAAGAGTAACTAAATTAGGACAAACTTATTCCAGCCAACCTTGCACACTTTATCGGCTGACCTTGTCCACTTTTTGTATATCCACAGATGGGAACTTCTCCTTGACAGAACAAATCCTGCCCACTCACATTTTTCCACACCTCCACATTTTTCCCACCTGTCCCTACACATGCATCCTTCCTGGCTTGCCTACACTTTTTCCTTATCAGTGTAAAATGTTTATGGAAGAAGAGTCGATTAAAATCGTAGGTCAGACTCCTCCTCCGCAAAAATCTTTTCGTAACGTCGAACACGGAAAACTTTTTAAAGAAGCGGAGAGATAAGTGAGTGGTAGAGATAAATTAGGGATTCATAATTTGTTAACATGATAGATGAACAAGTTTTTTCTAAAAGCCAAAATGCGTCAAATGTCACTCCACAAAGAATTTAGAGAGTTAAACATTGACGCCAAAAATATATATGATTGCGTAACATGTGGCAAAGTAACTGAAAACCCTGGTATTCCTCCTCCACACCTTCACTTTTTCTCCACACATGAAGTATTAAAGGAGGAAAAATATAGGTGTTACTAAATAGAGCATTAGATAACTTCTTAGAAATGGAGGTGTTAGATTTAAAAAAAATACAATAGTATTGGAAATTCGTGTGACAAAAGAGAAAATAAAACAACATTTTTTAAAACAATCTTTCCCATCAAGTTTCCCTTTTGGAGAATCAAAAGGTTATCAAGGAATTCTGGAGAATTTTGATGGAAAGCTTTTTGAAAATCTTTAATCTTGTCCCTTGCATTTTTGTGACAGGAGTGTTATCGAAGTCCTCACTTATTTTTTGTGGTGGTGGTGAAGACTTGAATACAGGAAAGAACAATCTGATAATCTAACCCTCCACACCTTCACTTTTTCTCCACACATGAAGTATTAAAGGAGGAAAAATATAGGTGTTACTAAATAGAGCATTAGATAACTTCTTAGAAATGGAGGTGTTAGATTTAAAAAAAATACAATAGTATTGGAAATTCGTGTGACAAAAGAGAAAATAAAACAACATTTTTTAAAACAATCTTTCCCATCAAGTTTCCCTTTTGGAGAATCAAAAGGTTATCAAGGAATTCTGGAGAATTTTGATGGAAAGCTTTTTGAAAATCTTTAATCTTGTCCCTTGCATTTTTGTGACAGGAGTGTTATCGAAGTCCTCATTTATTTTTTGTGGTGGTGGTGAAGACTTGAATACAGGAAAGAACAATCTGATAATCTAACCCTTTGCCGGTGTGTATAAAACATGTACATAGTTAATTCTCCGCAACCTATTGAAGAAGATATCTTTTCATTGGCACATCCTATTTTCCGTTGTGAATCTACAACTAGGCACGCAGTTTCTATATACAATAAAATTATTTATTAACCACCTCTCCAGAAAAGAATAACCACATCCATGATTTTTTTTAAATCCTACTTAAGCCTGTACAACACTTTTTCTCAGAATTATTAAAATACAGATAGAAATTAATATTAATTCCTGCATCAACTTATATATGTATATATATATATATATTTTCCTCTTGTTGTTTCTCATCTAAAGATAAACTAAGCTATAAGATAAAAGAGAACGGAATGAAGAAGAAGATGATGATTGATAAGAAAAAAATTCTTTTTGTGTGCATCTCCGCGGTTATCATCATCATCACGAAGGAACGTATTTGTGTGATTTTTTGCAGAAAAGGGAAAAAAATGGTTTCTTGTACATAAAAATATTAGAGACAAGAAAATTTATTATGAACACAGATGATGTGCATCCATACAACTCATTATTATTCATTAATCATGAAAAAATCTATCCATATATAAATATATTATTCTTCTGCTACATTTTATTCTGAAATATGAAATAAAAAAGGGATATTTGTTCTCTTTTTTTTGGAAAAAAAATAAATATTATATACTATTGTACTTATCTTTAGACTATACTCTACTCTTTTTGACTATACATACAACACAACAAGACACCCCACCAACAAGAAGAAGAAGAAAAAAGAAAACAAGTGAGAAGTACGAATGCATACTCGTCGTGTGGATAAAAAAATCTTTGAAAAAAAAATTGCTAACTGTTATTACGGATGTATGTATGTACCATGTAAATAAAATAAAAAATATATAACCACCTTATCTGTACAACAATTCTATAATGCATAATATATTATAAATTATTATTATTATTATTAACTAATAAAAACATATTCAGAAGATGTAAAGCGGCAAGTGAAACAAAAAAATCTTCTTCAAATATGTGTGTGAATAAAGAACAAATTGGTTTGTTGCGAGATTTCTTACTCATCTCATATATAAAAAAACAAAAGTTGTGGATTTTTGGAGTAATTATTTTATTAAAAAATTATGATAAGTGCATCCACCATTTGTGTACATACATACATGTGTTTCGCAATAGCTTGTGTGCATAATATGGACAAATGGTAAGCAGTGATTTGTTTTTTTTTCTGGTTTTTCACACGAACCTTGATATTTTAGCGAAATAAACAAAAGAGTAGGAGCTCCGCTTGTTTTCAGAAGCCAACCAGGAAAGCCACAGAACCGCGGGGTTGCCTCCAAAAAAATGTAATCATGGCTTCACTGGATCACGAGAGACAGCCAAGCTGGATGAAACCTTTCCCGTCCAAGTCTACTATCCAACTTTGTTTTGTGAACATCCACATCCAAAAAATAAAAAAAACAATGCAGGAGTAGTAGCCCGAAAAAATAAAGTTTGGATTTTCCTAACCAAAGTCGTTCATTAATTCTGTGGTGGTGGGTGTGCAGAACTTGTTGATCCATTTTCATTGGAAAAAAGTTTGGACTGATAAGTAGCCGGATTTTCCGAGTAATTTTTTTTAGAAAAACACAGAACAATTTATGGTCCAACCTTCGCCTTTCCATTTTGTCTGAAATACAATTAAGACAAAAAACCTCTCCTCGACCTTCATCATGGATGAGTGATGCTCTGCTCCTTGAGGATGATAAGGAATTAAAGGGAAAAGTTTTTGGAATTAAGTGGTACAAAAAAATTCTTCCTCGATGTGGCTCTCTCCCGCCCTTCAAAAAACAGATTTGCATTGAGAAGCTTGAAACAAAATAAACAAGTGGTTCCCTTTTAACCTTCATAGTTTACATAACTTTTGGACAGCCTTCCATTAAAATACATCTTGGAGTAAAGATGCAGAGTGCCCCAGTAACTTTTTTTTGTATGCTAACAAATTAGTGACATCTAAGATCCCAAAAATTATATACATTTCATATTCTTTAAAGTAAGCTTATTTTTGGAGCAGAAATCAATTTTGATTTTTTTGTGTCCCTTTATTCAAATTTCAACGACACATTTTATTTATTTACCTGCATGCATAATCTTGTCCAAAAATATGATACTCCCTCCTCTCTACTCCTCCGTCTCCATTTTTTATACGTGTGCAAAAAAATAAGCAACAGGAAAGAGTGATATTTCCTCTGGGAAAAGTAGATTTGACAATTTTGAGTTTTTTATGTGGACAAGTATTTCGTGCCTAGTTCTCCCGCATTCCCATCCACTTACCTTCCTCTCTTTCGCTTTTTTTGCTCGCAATAAAAGAATTATTTTTGGAAAATGCTTTCCGTCACACAAGTACACACAGAGCCCTATCGATTTTGCGTTTGAAAAGGGAGCATAAAAAAGTTTTTTAGGAGAGCACTTCATAATATTTCGTGTTCCCATATATGTCCTCTTAGTAGAAAAAAAAATTGTCTTTCTCTCTCTTTCGCTTTCTACTTCCCATATCCTCTCCAAAAAAAGATGATAAGCACGAAGGAAAATTCCAGCATTCCAGCATTCCTAACTCAACTTGAAAGTACCTCCTTGAGTCTTGAAGAATTTTATTTTTTCAAGTCTTGTGTATTCTTGTTTTGAGTGGAGGAAGGAGCGGGAGAGAAAAAATAAATTCAAAAAGTTGGGAAGCTCCATTTATTTTTTGAAAAAAAAAACGGGTGGCTTTATATGTACACATAAGAACCTCATTCAACTCTGGACAAGTCCCCTTTATTTCTCGTTTTCTCCTTCCTCCAAAAAAAAATTCGCAAAAAGATGAAACGCTGCTCTGCTCCAAGCAAAAACTTTCCCCTTAAAAACATCCTTGAGTGGTTGGTGCAAGAAAAAAATGAGAAGGAACAAAAAAACTTTTTTTAAACACAAGCAAGGTTCTACAATTGTTGGCCTGTTCCCTCTTCATAGTAGTTCTTCCTCATTTTTTTGTTCGTCGAGTATCATGCTTCACAGATCAGTTGAGGAAGTTTTTGTTCGGAGAAGGAAGAATTTTTTTGGAGCAAGAAAAAATGTGTCCACACATTCCATTCTCCTTTTTTGTGTGCTCCGCTTTTGTCTTTGGTGGTTTCCTCTCTTCAAAAAAATATGTAAACTTCGCGCAACAAACACTACTCCTCAACTAAAAAACTTTCCCATTTGTGCTCAGGTCCGTCGTCGTGTGTGTTCATAAATGTACAAGTTTGAGTTGGTTTGGGTAAACAAAAAAAGTAGTAAAAAATTTTTTGGTGAAGGAGAAAAGATGAATATTTATTGTGAGACAGAAACCCATTATCTCTGAAAAGAATGCCATCATCACGTAATTTTCCTGTGTGTATACATACACAACACACACCAGCACCACCATCAGTGTCGATAAGCAACGTGCGGGAAGAGAAGAAGCAAGTCATTATTACTACTATTATTATTATTGTAGAGAAGACTCGAGAATAATAATAGTCTCTGGGAAAAGCTTTTGGGGAATCAAACTTGTGAAAAAGAGGAGAAAGCAGAGATTCATTTCCTCCTCTCTCCTTGTCCTCACTACTCAGATAAGTAACCACGGTAGTTGTTATTGGGCATAATAGGTTGCTTCTCTGCTGCTACTCCGACGTGTATAAAAGTGTCCCTTGTCATCCTCTTTGTCATGTGTCCATAAATGTAAAAATTTTCCGTAACAAAGACACCAGAGAGCTTATTTCCAGGGCTTATGTAAGTTTTTTTTGTATTATGGAGACATGGAGAAAATGGAATTTTGCACATGAAAAAGTGACGTGTCCACACACACAGGAGCATCCGCATCCGGACGCTGACGGACATTTATAACTCGACTAAAAAGTAAATACAACTCTGCTGCTCGGGGAAACAGAAGATAGGAGAAGAGTATCTTGTTGCACAAAAACAAGTGAGAGGGAACAAGGTTATCACATCACTCCTGACGTAAGAGAGAGAGATCTGCAATTTAAATAATAATGAAATGAGCCTTCCACGGTTTGTTTTCATTAACAAGAACCATAATAATATATTTTTTCCTGTTGTTTTCATTCAACAGAAGCATCATTCTCATCTGAGAGGAGGAATGATGGGAAAGGGAGCTCATCCGAATGAAATAATGGGAAAAGGAAATACGAATATGCCTCCAGATTCTTCTTCTGTATTTTGTGTGTCCATAATTCCTGCAAATGCTCCTCTTTTTTTCTACCTCATTTTTATTTAAATGCACCGTGATGACGACACAATAAGTGGAATGGGATCTCCTTTTTTTGGGGGATGAGCAACCATTCTTCGACAACAACAACTAGAAAATGGGTGCGCAGTGCCATTAAGTTTTTTGTGTGCATATATGTATATTTTGCAGATCAGTCCACAATATGTTATTTTCTATTTTAGTTGAGGAACTACTTCATACGAAATTTATGAGACACTTCCCGAAAAAAATACGTAAATTTTTTTAGCTATTCCCATTTTCCAGATTTTTCTTTTTTCCATGTATTCATTATATTACTTATATAAGGGTTATCATCATCATGTCCATCCTCTGATATATGAGAGGAGGAACTTCCTGTTTCCTAATGCACCATCGCGGATGCCATGTCCGTCCGTCTCTTCTGAGTAGACAGTCTCCTTCTTTCAAAATATCCTTCAAGATAATATTTTTTGGAAACACAACAGCATTACTTATCATTACTTTTTATGATTGCATCATCCTCCTCACCATTAAAATTACTGGTCCACTACTGTTCTCATGAAGAAAAGAGAGCTAATGCGGGTTTATTTATAATGCATGCTGATTTTGGTTGAATGGCGGAGTGGTGCCAGCAGCAGGATAATTTCCCATTACGCTTTAAAAGAGAATTATAATTCCGGCCTCGAGTGACTGGTACCTATCACCACTACCACTACTATGCTGCTGTGTGTGCATAATAGAAGAAAAATGGCTTCATGTAGAAAATAAGAGCCGAGTCGAAGGAGACAATACAATGCATCCCTAATTTCTCTACACAGAAGTGAAATATAATAAAATTGTGTTCTTGTGTCTCCTCTCCTTTTGTGTGTTTGCATATTATAAATACCAGAGGGTTATCAGCAGTAGGTAAGTAAGTAAATAGTAAAATGTTATTAGTGAGAGGACCATTTTCTTGGAAGAAGATATTTTATTTTTTTTCTGAATAGGTTACCAGTTTTCCCAGCGGATATCCTTTCGTTAAGCTTGATAGTGGAGGTAGTAGTCTTGTATGTGTGTCTCCAAAAAAAACATTTCTGTTTCATGGCTCTACCTCCATTAAATACAAGGGACGGAGTGAGTGAGTGAGTGAAAGCAGAGATGAGACTGAATGATTTTTTTTCTCTTCTCTGATGCAACCATTTTGTAGACACACACATCCAAGTAAAAAAGATATATATATTATTCCCTGGATACCCCCGCGTACCACCATAACTTGATTCTCCTTTTTTTTGGGAGGCGCAAAAAGGTCCATAAACAAGGAGAGAACAGTGTATTTTGATGAAGCACACAGATCAGTCTCCATTTATATGATCCCAAGAGAGAAAGGAAGCCCTGACTAATAATTTTTTGCTTTATCGACACGAAACTTATCCAGAGGATGCAAAGTATTATGGTCTCTACTAAAAATGTTAGATTAGTTGTTTCCAGCCAAGGAACAACTTTAGAAAAAGTTGACTAGATTTTGAGTTAGTTTTCGGGTGTGTTCATGAAGGCATCTCACCAAAAATAAAATTGTGTGCGAGGGAAGCACCACTACTTCCCTTCTTTCTATTATTTTGCGCACACCAAACCACCTTTTATTAAATAGTGCACAAAAAAACAAGGGAGAAAATGGAGAAGGTTAGTGAGTGAGTGAGTGAATGAGTGAGTGGTGTGTGCACTCAACCAATATTCTTTTTCTTCTCGCCACCTCAGCAGCTCAGTTCATTCATTCACAAATCACCTTAAAGCTTGCTATTATGGATATCCGGAAAGAAAAGAAAATATGTGTGCACATAGATATATTAGCTCCCTCCCTTGTTCACGCTCCTATGCTCCTGATGAAGCCACGGGAGAGAAAATGAGAGAAAAAAATAAGTTACCCGTGTTTTGCAACAAAAGAGAAAAAGCACTTAGTTTAGTGAGCTTCTGGAAAAGGCAGCAAATCAACATCAACACCTTGAAAAAAATGCTCCATATATCCAAAAAAATATATATGTAGAATAATAATCTACAAGCAGGCATGCAAACAATATATGCTTCTTGTGTGTCCATGAAAATTTTCTTCCATGTCTGCTGCTCTTATGTGTGGGAACAAAAAAAATTACTTTCTTGTGTGCAAAAAAATATAAAGTCAGTCAGTACTTCTTCTTCTCATACGGAAAAAGTAATTTATAACGAGGAAGAAAAGAAAAAAATGTTCTTGAATATCAGAAATATCCGAAGAAAAAACCATGTGGTTGGTTACTTTTTTTTGGCCACGGAATTTTGCACACAAAAAAATATGTGTGTATAGCTTACATATGAAAATGGAAGTGGAGGGAAATGATGAGAAACGCTATTTTTCGTCGGAGCACTTTTCCCGTCTACATTTCTCCTCCGTTAACCTTGACAGGTTGGTTGCTATACTACTACTGTGTGTATATTTCATCGTCAAGCCTGCGGAGCCCACTTATCCTACACACATTTTTATAGACACACTTGTGTATATTATGAACCAGGGTTTATATACATAAAAGGCTCTGCTCTTTCATTCACAAGGTAAAAAAAAATCCATCCAAGTATACTTCACTGATTGGGACACATACATTTTTGTCCCAAAAAATAATGTGGGCATATATGTATATTTTTGGTGTGTTTTTCAATCGACATGATTACTAGAGAATATTGTGAAGGCACTTTAGTCCTAAATTTCATTGTTGTCTAATAGCTTTTTCCCTCTCGTTTTATATAACTCCCTTATCAACTTTTCCTTTAATGTGCTCTCTTGTTTGCTCCTCATTGGATTAGCATGTACGGGATATTAGATGCCTAGAAAATCTATGTGCCCATATATATACATAATAAATATATATATGTATGATGTGCCTACATACTTTTTGGAGCTGATCATCTTTCTTTCTTTTTTTCTTCTTTTATTCAATTCTGGAAAGCATGCTTTTTTTTCCTGGTGAACCTGAAACCTACCACACTACTTGATGAATAAAGTTTTTTTTGTGCTCGTGTTTCCCAACTGTTTTTTTTGGAGACGGTCTCTCCTTTCCTTTTTTTGCCCGCACCACCATTCCACCAAGGCGAAAATATTTTTGGAGTAGCAGAGGACACACAATACTACACCCATGCTTCTTCCACTTCTGCTGTTGCTTGGTGGTGCACACACGTATGGAGCAGCTAGCAGAACTTTTTTTTGCACACACACAAATAGTGTGGAAGCTCGCAAAAAAAAGTTTTACTGCAGCAGCAGCGGAGCTCCAATATATGCGGACACAGTTTTTGTCGGAGCTACTAAAAAGCTACCAGTTTCTCTCTCTCGTTTGCTCCACCGTTTTTTATTACTATTTTCCACGCCAGGATCCCACCAGACACGAAAAAGCACACACCACACAAGGAGGAATGGAATCGTGCAGAGGAGGTTGTTTTCCTTTCGTCCACAAAAATGTAGAAAGCAGGCGAGCATGTGGTGTGCTGACTTTGAGTTGAGCACAAGAGAAAATTTCTTCGCTTTTTTCTTTCGTAGAGACAGACACTTGAAAGATAACCAGAAACTAGGAGAGCGTTATTTTAAGAAGGGAAATCATAATATTTAGTTTCGTTTGAGAATAAAAATAAAATACGCCGATTTTTTTAAAAGGGAATATAATAGATACATTTCCCAACAAGTGATAATATTATGTAGGAATTGTATGATAAGCAAAATAAACTAAGTTAAGGTCGTGTGTGGTGTGTGTGTATTTATACAACACTACTGTGTGGGGACGCCTCCAAACAATTACGCTTGTTTATGCAAATAAGCCAATGTACACAACATACTTAGTGCAGGTCAGTGCCAGCCTGGTTTTTATCGAAACATTCAACTTGTGTGATAATGTACCGTGAATTAGTACCACGCGCAAATTCTCTTGTTATTGGATTCTGAGTGGATATTTCTTTCTGCGAGAGTGTATCAATAATAAGGAAACGACCTGTTTTTATCAGGAAAAAAGGAAACAAAGTGGAAAGTAATCATTGTGTACGCAAGCGAGACTATTAGATCTGGAATCCACTTTTTTTTGGAATAATTTCCTCATGGATTAACTCAATTGGTGTGGATATTTCTTGTGGCTAAAAAAAGATAAGTACATTTAGTGAGCCCACACACACACACATTTAGATATAATCATGTTTATTCAAGGGAGCATTCCGTAACAGTCCACAACCCACGAGTTGTCCTTCTTCTTTTTTTCTGGACGGACCAAAGAAAAAAAGGAGAAAATTGCTTATCGTTATTATTTTACTCTGGTGCAAAACCAAATGAGAATATAATAAAATTCCTACATACAAAATAAAAGTTGACTTTGAGAAGGAGACGCAGAGTACCTAATATTATTACACGACAACGATAAACTATAATATTGATAGACGTCACGGAGGCCACACATCATCAAAGAAGAAGAAGAAAAAAAGGAAACCAGGAAGAAGTGTGATATTGAGCCCAGCTGCTGCTGAGCAATAAAAATAGGATCAGAGAGAACCAAGACCTCTACCAACCAAGGCTTCAAGATTGAGGTAGGTTATTTTTTGCAGATTATTTTTTTTCTTACGACCTTTTCTATCCATTCGGGTTATGTAAACAAAAAAAGGAAATATTATGGAGCAATAATACATATGAATAGCAACATTGGAAATCATAGGCGTTGGATAAGCCAAAACTAAAATGAAGTTTTGGGGATCTGCAAAAGAATCTATGTATTTGCATATTTTTTTCTGTCGAATATTTAAATGAGAAGTTGATAAGCCGCTAAGAAACTTCTTGGATGACAGTATGGTCCATTAATAATGGAAGATTCACAAGAAGCCATTGCTCCAAAGATTATAGTAACTAAATTGAGAGAGAAAAAGTGTGGAGCTCCTCGTGTTCAGATCGGGACCAAGTGTTGAGCACAGCCTTTATTTGCAAAATAATTAGACTTAATGACCTTTACCAACAGCCCACGCAAGACTCTGAGCACATTCCTCCCCTTCCAATATCTCTTCTTCTTCTGGAGCAATTTTTCCATTGAAGAATGGCATATATTATGTAGGTGAATAATAATAATGAGCACATAAAACCATATTATTATGGATCCATACCTTGAATTTTTATGTACCATTTTTGTGTGAATGTTTAACATTAACACAATTACGTCATGGTACTCCATTTCTATTACCTCACCTCCACAAAATTTCTCTTTTATCTTTTGTACGCTTCGTCGAATCCTGATATCAGATATAACTGAGCAGTAATACTTCAATGCTCTTGCTATCTTGTTAAATTCTTTTGCTTATCTGAACGCATTACTTTCCCGCCAGATTATGTTTCACCTGTTCAGGGAATGGGTATGTGCATATCAGTTTCTCTTCTTCAAAAAGCATATAATTAAAATTTGCAAAATAAATTTTGTATTGTGTAAAGTACAAGCTGAAAAAAAGTTCCTGTTCTTTGATGTCTCTGTTTTGTGTGTGGTGGTCACATTTTGCATAGATTGACACCGCCACTGACTTTCACTGTAATACCGGAACATGAAAGTACTATTTACCAGATTGCATAAAATGCCAGAGCAGAAGAGGTTATCATTTGCTCATCAGTTTATCGTTTACTGCTCCATTTTCTTAAGACGCAGAACAGCCCACTTGTTTCTTGTTTTAAAATGTGTCTATATATATTTGTTTGTCCTTTTGCATTATCTTGATTTTCTCTCTTTTTCTTTGCTGGTTCATTGATTCAAATCGAAGTAATAAAAATAGCCCGCTTCTTTACAGTCTCCGTTCGCTTGGCTTCTGTGCCAATAAAAAATAGAGCCGGAGTGATTTCGGGAAAAGCCAGTTGACGATAATAAAGAGAAGTCGTTTTGTGAAAAAAAATTTCCACTTTTTAGCGATAAATTACCCTCTTCGAAACAGAAAATCGTGGCTTTGAAAGCAAAAAAAGAAGATAAGTTGTCTCAATAGGATTCTTATACATCTTCTATGTGGCAATAAATAAAGTAGCAGAGGGAAAAAGAAGTCAAGAGCAACTTGTGTAAAGTCAACACACGCATGGAATACTACAACAATGAAGACATTTTAGTGGAAGTAATTGGGCGTTATTTTTTTCGTCAGCCAGACAAGCTCCAAGAGCTCCACTAACTGCTCCTATTTTTAGCTCCTCAAATAAATTTATTTGATGGGCAAGCACTTTATTTATAGACACATAGATACGTAAGTGTCGCTGTACTTTGCCATTTTTTTTGGAGATTCGTATATATTTTTTGGAGCATTCATTCATGAATGGAAGAAGAGTATTTTTCTGGCGCGCGTCACCAATCAAATTACACATGTCAGAAGCTCATGGCCACGCATTTTTTTCGAGGAAATGGCGTGAAAATAGGATTAGTTCGCAGATGAGTGGGGAAAACCTTACCAGAAAAAAATTATCCTTCAATTATGATTCTCTATAACACCCACGATAAGGTGGACAATATTATGGACACAATTTAAATGGCGTGAAAATAGGATTAGTTCGCAGATGAGTGGGGAAAACCTTACCAGAAAAAAATTATCCTTCAATTATGATTCTCTATAACACCCACGATAAGGTGGACAATATATTATGGACACAATTTTTTTTCGTAAAGGGATGTGTGAGACAGGAATTAATTGGAAAATTGATGGAGCCTACGCATTCCTTTATTGGATTTAGGAAAGGATTCCTTTTTTTCTGGAAATATCGTGATTCTAATTAAATTAACATAAAAATTATTGATACATGGTTTGTTACCTTGAATAATCGTAAATTGAATTGTGTACGAAGGTTCGTGACGAAAACATTTTGTGGGAAAATCCGGAATAGTCATTATTTTATTATTTTGTTGTTCACCTTCGTTCGTGTGCTCCACAAGAAGTTCATTCATAATAAAAACAAGCATCTGATAACTGTCACACTCCCATAAAAAAGACTACATATTAGTTGACCACATTTATTACCATGCTTTTCTCGTGTGTTTGTCATCAAAGTTTATTAGGATAAAAAGCCTTTCCCCGAATTTTCCAGGAAGCTTTATTAATTTACGAGGGAAAGGAGCAGTAGATAATACGCTGATGTTGCTAGTGATAAGCATGCATGGTGAGTGAAAACTGTAATTTTATGGGCATGACACAATAAATGGAATGATTTCCAATGGATATATGGATACACCTCTCCGTAATTACAAATGTCAGAGAAAGAAAATGGGAAATTGAGCTGTTTGCAATAAAACATGAATTCAATTTCTTTTTTCAAATCGAAAGCTCACGGCACAAAAAATGATAAGCTTATATGCTTCCACAAATAAAAAGAATTGTAACAGCATTTTATGCAGTATCAAAAAATATCCTTGGGCAAGAAAAAAAATGTGTTGTAAACAAGAAAAAAAATTGTTTTTTTGAGCCAGTGTCAGTGTCAATAATAACAAGAAAGTATAATGATAACACAAGTTTTTTCGAAACTACTTCTGGAGCAGGAGCAGTCTGCTCTGCTGTATAATACCTCATTTCCGCTGATGGAATTAGATTCATCATTTGCTCTCACTCGGGAATGACAAGCTCCGTGGAAAAATAGACATGCTGCTATGCTGCAACAAAAAAATGATCTTGTCGATGCCAATCCAATTAAATGGCACACACAAGGTACAAAATCCTTATAGTAATACAGATGGTGCACCACTCCATATAATTTTATGTGGAAAACGTGGAAACATATACTAAGTTAGTTGTATTTTTATTTTTTTGCGCACATGTTTCATCAATACAAAAATTTTTTTAGAGAGAGAATTTAATCTGGAGCAGAATAAACAGACATGGATTTCCTCTCAGTGAAATGTGAGTTTCATGCTCACATTTGCAAAAAAATATATACGTATTAAACACCATCATCAAAAAAAGTTTGGGAAAAACCTTGTATTTGGTTTGGTTTGCTTATCATTGGTGGAAGAAATGGAAAGTAGATAGCTGTTTTTTATATATTTTGGATGGATCAACGGGGAAAAGAGCTTTCTTTTGGTTGCTGATGTCGTGCCAATAATACATATGTGTGGAGATACATTTTATTTACTCCTTTGATACACACAACATAATATTATGTTGTGCGCACAAAAGAGAACCGTTTTTTTCTGTATCATTTTATCTGGAGCAGAATAAACAGACATGGATTTCCTCTCAGTGAAATGTGAGTTTCATGCTCACATTTACAAAAAATATATACGTATTAAACACCATCATCAAAAAAGTTTGGGAAAAATCTTGTATTTGGTTTGGTTTGCTTATCATTGGTGGAAGAAATGGAAAGTAGATAGCTGATTTTTTTTATATATTTTGGATGGATCAACGGGGAAAAAAGCTTTTTTTGGTTGCTGATGTCGTGCCAATAATACATATGTGTGGAGATATATTTTATTTACTCCTTTGATACACACAACATAATATTATGTTGTGCGCACAAAAGAGAACCGTTTTTTTCTGTATCATTTTCATGGATTTATTTATTTTATATTTTTTTCGTTTTGTCTCGGGTGAAATTGATAAATGAGATTGTTTGTTTGCAGAAGAAAAAGTGACAAGAGAGAAAAAAGAGAGGATAAAAAGGAAGACATGTACACATTTAGCCACACACGTATTTTCTTGTGCACACATTTTTGTTTTTCTTGTTGACTGGAATGACTTGTGCCAAAATATAAAAAATACAGGCTGGTTTGGTTGTCTTGTCGTGTGCGAAAAAAGGATTCCTCTGAAGAGTTGTCGCAGTTTTCCCTTGGTCTGGGGCGCACATGTTTTTCCCCTTTTTGTTTGCACACAGCACACACATTTCCACACAATTTCTTGGAACAGCATGAGCTTTGGTAGCCTTGAAGGAAACAAAAAATTCATTTCTGCTACTACTACAACAATACAAATATAATAAAAAATGAGGATCTGCTGGTTCGTGTCTGTGTGTGAAAATCCTTTTTTTAGAATCTTTTTTGTTGCACACAATATTGGATATGAAAAGCTTGCTCCCCTTCAAATACACATTATGAGAGAATGATGATTTGGTGGTCAAAAAGAATGTATTTTTTTGGGAGAAGTGATTCAATACAAGAGAATCTTATCTTATCTTCCTTTTTTTCTATAAGCGCCACTTGAACAACGATTTACCCAGAACTGCTGATTCTCTCTCTCTCCAAAGGCCAATTTTATTGTGCTTTGCGAATATCTCCTTTTTACTCTCTTAATTCACTTATCCTTCTTCCATTGTTCCGTGAGCTTCTTTCTTGCGAGAGAAAAAATAAAAGTTGCTCTAATACTTCTAGACTTATCCTTTACTTGATGGGGGTACTTATACATTACATAAATATATTGTATATAACTGCTTCCTTTCCGGAATAATGTGTCCATAATTCTGCCCCAACAAAATCTCGTAAGACTGATGATCGAGTAGTAAGACAGTGAAAAAAATTGTTCCAGTTCACTTCTCCACCAGAGAGCAAGTGAGGAAGCAGGTGTGTACCTTGGGGAATCTATATTTTTTTATCTCGCATCAATAACACTCCCAAAAGCCTGCTGCATATTTTATGCATGCTTATGAAAATTGTTGTGCTCAACTCGACAATGATCATGGACATAGACTATATAAGCTCGAGAACAGATGCTACTATTATTTTTACCTTATCATGTTTCACATAAAATACACCAAAAGTTATTCCTTTGTATGCCCCTATAAATTTTATTTTTTTCTGAGGATCAGCCTCAAACTTTCCATTTTTTTCACGTGATTGCCTATCTATGAGTCTGTGATGGTGGTTCATTTCCCGCCGAATCTCGTTCGGGTGGAGATCCGCTCCATTTTAATATCCTTTTCTATTCTAATTCATTTTTATTATTCCACACTATTTTCCCCATCATCGTCGTCGCTATTCCATGGAGTGCATTCTTTTATTTCTGGAGAACAACAACCAAAAAATAAATAAATGGAAAAATAAAAATCCCTGGTACTTATCGGTCCTATTTTGTGTGCTTTCTTCACAAGCGAGCAAGTGCTCCATTTATATTAAAAGATCTGGAGACCGAAGTTTACACGACTGTATAAAGATTGTGGCCATAAAACGTTTCTTCGGAACAAGAAAAAAATGAGAAGAAAAAAAGGATGCTAACGAGAAGTGCCTTCAATAATAAAACTGATACATGAATTATGCAACTTGACACGTCTCCTAACCAGTCACACAGGCCTGATAGCTTCCTATATCCTCCTTTTTATGGAGGAGGTCTATTGTGCCGCATTTTTTTCTTTCATGAAAAAGAGAGAATACTCTGCTTCCAAAAGAAATTTTTTTCTCTCTTTTCTTCTTGGGTAACAAAAAAATAGGAAAGTATAATCACTGCGAGCAGTGCATCATGTATCATGTGTGTGTGGACATTATTGTTATTAGTATTACACCACAAAAATATAATATACTCGTGCCATAATAATATTGTTGTACGTGTGGGCATGAAATGGTGGAAAGAAGGAAAAAATATAAATTGTGACTCGGTTTTCCCGAACTTCCAATATAAAGCAAGCCTCTTTTTATATTACGAGGAGAGAGAGGCTTATCAAGGAAACTAAAAAAAATATATAATGTAATATGTGTACAACACACACAAGTTGTTTTTTTGGGTGGAAGGCTTGTTTGTATTACTTACATAGTTTGTGTGGTGACCTTGATACTTGCCAAATACATGAAACTCCAGCAGCAGCAGCAAAAGCAGAGGACACATATATACGATCGACTTTCTTTTTTGCACACACACAGTGAATAAAAAAGTCTGGCAAAAAGAGTGAATGGGAAACGAGCTCTTAATCGATCGCCAACCTTCCACAGGGAAATCAGGATGGAACAAAAATGCAAACAAGTGTTGAAAAAAAAATCTTATGTGTGCATATATATATACATATTATTTGGACACGCTGGTTTGGTTTTTGTGTATCCATATTATTTTTTGTGCACAGTAAGTAAATGACTTCTGCCAACAAAATAAATCTGTTATGGAAGGGAAAAAAGCATATGTAAATCAGTCGATACTGTATAACATTTTTTTTATTGTGTGAAACATAAAAAAAGAAACTTTGATAAATTGCCTGACGCTGAAGTGAACAAGAAAGAGAAAAGTATATTGTGTGCATTTATATTTTATAAGCATAGTAAATACCCTTTTTTATTACCCACTATACGAAATTACATAAGCCTGGATAAGGAGCAATTGGTGCACATGGTACGCGACAGCTCGATTTGTACAAGAAAAGCTAAGTTGGAAGAAAAACACAGAAAAAATATAAATTGTAGGAGGCAAAGTAAAGGGTAAAAGGCCACCAGAAAAAAAAGGAACAGAAAAATATATACATCAGAAACAGGAAAGAGAAAAAAATCTCATTTCTGATTTCCACTTGGTCAGTGTGGTTTTATTTAAAAAAAGCTTTTTGTGTATCAATTTATTTTGCTAGGATTTTTTCTCCGTTTTTGTGGTCTCATCTGTGAGCAAAAGAGTCGATTATGTTTCCGTTGCATTTATGGGCACATAAATATATACTTAAAGTAAGTTGAAATTTTTTTTTGCGAGAAAAAAATAACACAAACGTATTCTTTTTTTGCTCTTTCTGGATGATTGGAATGGAGCAAATTTCTTGTTTTTTTTTCAGGGACATTTTTTGTGCTCGAAAGAATGACACTCAAGTGAACTCTAGACATACATTTTCTTTTTTTCTTTCTTTTTTGGTGGCTGCATTACGTAAGAATATTGTGTTCCATTGCCATTGACATAAATTAGCGGAGAGAGCAAAAAAAAGAAGAAGCGAAGGAGAATGTGGACGCGTCAGTGGCGCTAAATGTAGCATGAGTGAAAAAATAGAGACAGCAGGGAACTATATAGGATCTCATTTTTTTGGTCTCGCATCTTTCGGCCAAGTTTTTGAAAGGAGAATGTGTGTGAAGGGAGAGGATACAGGAGCCAAGTTATTTTTTTCTGATAAGAAAGTAAGACACATCTATGTAAACAAAATGCCAATGCCAATTATGCTAATATCGGAGACAAACATTTCGGGAAGAACCTTTTTAGTCTTTCTGATGCGATCATATTAGTCTGTTCTTTCTTTATTGCACACACTCAAAAATAGACACGCATGGGTGTTGCATCCAATTACAGTAAAGGCTAGGCGATAAGCAATTAGCGGAAAAGAGTAAAGTACCTTGGCATTTGCCACCTCTCACAAATTTTTTTTGTATAAAAAATATAGATACACACTAACTACTATGTTGTCACAAGATGTTTCCTGTATGATGAAATTCAAAAGACATTTATTATTATTGGATACACAAGTATGTTTGGCGGGTATTTTTAGCCCGCTTTTAATTTTTTTCGAGACTTGATGCTAATTATAGTTGCTCCGTCGGTAAAAATGACTTTGTGTGCGGAGGACGTCAGAGCTAGTCTGCCAAGATAAATTTGTTTTAAGCGCCAAACTACCTTGTCAGTACTTTTGATAAGCATGAATATATCTACGTGTTATAATTATGTACAGCGGTGGTAACCTTTTTTTTCAAGCTAGTGACGTTCTTCTTTGATTTTTGCGCCAAAAATATTTCCAAGTGGTGCTGTCACAACCAGATTTTTTTTCATGAAAAATAAAACGGACGTGTACCAAAATAAAATCCTTTTTAAAAAAACAGCGAGAAACACGGGAAATACAAGAGTTGCAGCAGACGTGTAAGTACAATTCATCAGAATTCCGCGTTAACACGGAGAAATCATAAATTATTTGTGGAACAACCTTGCACGCTTATCAGAGACATGAAAGTTTTGACAGGCATTTGCGTAATGTGTGGTGGCATTTTGTTTGAGTTTCATTTAAAAAAACACGTGTTGTACTTATGCTTCAAGGATGTGGTAACATAATATATTTAGGATCTCACTTTGCCCCCCTAACAAGGTACAAACTAACTTACGCTCCATCTCCTCAAGTCAGCATTTCTCTGGAAAAGGAAAAAGCTCTCATAAATTCTAATATTTTATTCAAATTCCTGAAAAACAGTCAGTCACGAGGATTGACATTGTTATAATAATAAGAAGAAAGGAACAAGTGAGCACAAAAAATGTTCCTTCATGCTCCACCAAATAAATGAGAGAGAAAAGTTGTTGTTGGCCCAGCAAAATATAGTGCAAATGTATTATGCGCATTTTTTGGAACCTGAAATATGTATTTTCTTCTCCTTAAAAAATAATAGTGTAATCCCATTCATTCTGTCGGAAATGTTAGTTTACATCACCACTTCGTAAATATTCGAGAAAGGAAGCCAACTTTTCATTTTTAATTGGGTGGAAAAGCTCCATAAAGAAATATTCTCCAGCTTTTTTAAATTTTCACGGAGGAGCCGAAAAGTGTGCTTTTAACAAACCAACTGTTACCTCAGCTCAGCCGAGGAAGTCGAACCAAGTCGAATGCGTCAAAAAATTCTAGGCAGAAATTATTAATTGAAGTTGTGGACACAAAGTTTTAAAAAAAGTTTTCCTTAATGGATTCCACTATTTTTTCCTCTATTTTGTGTTTGTAAAAGAGAGAGGAATATCAACCTGGAAAAACTCAAACTTTTCTTCGATAAGCACAGCAATAATAATGAAGTTGAGAAAGAAGTTTACCGTGGTGGTCATGCGATATTCGAGAAGAAAGAGAGAAGTCAACGGAAGTATTAAAAGTTCTCTTGTGCTTCCTCGTAAAAAACGGGACGTAACGGGT
>JAHZNF010000559.1:0-10571 GCA_027744215.1 Troglopedetes dispersus | reverse complement strand
CACATCATGAATTAAAAAAAATAACATGAGTTTTGAAATTTCACTTACATGCTCCCTGGAACTGAAATTTTCACATATTTTTTAATATTGAACGGAGTGAAACGATAATAACAACTGATCTACGTTCTGTCTTCTGTCATCATATCTAATTTAATTTCTTCTACACCTTATTAGGGTTTACTTGTAGAAAGAAACCAATGGAACGTAAAGTTTAAAATGTACAGCATCTCATGCAAAGTACTTAAGTTAGAGTTACAAAATGAAGCAAGGAGTTTAACTTATATACACTAAAATTTGACATATCATGCTTGTCTTGTTCATACATATTTAGTTCATTCGATTCCTGTTCACTACTTCAAACCAACAAAAAGAAATGCAATTACGTACTAGTACTTCATAGCACGTTTGTGATTTTAATTTCCTTCTCCAGTGTGTAATGTGAACTGCCATCATAAATGTGAAATCTTCATGCCTAACCTTTGTGGGGTCAACCAAAAGCTACTAGCTGAAGCCCTTTCCGCCCTTAGAAAAGGTACACAACGTTCTTTGTGTGTCGTGGTCGTGTTGTTCTGCAATTCGGCTCCCGATCCATCGAGGGGTTGTGATGAATGTGAAATAATATAGCTTCCATACTCATTTCTTTTGCAAGATTTTATGTTCAACTACAATCAAAAAGCTTTTTCCTGCACTGGCCTTTCTGAAGACACCTCATAATTATGTGTACGATGTCCTAGAACGCATGTCATGATCTCTCAGTAAATATAATTTGTAATTGTACAAATATTTTAGAAAAAGACACAAGCAGCAGTACAAGTAGTACTTTTAGTGCTGGATCCTCGGCTGGCTCAAGACGTGTCCCATCTCCTCCCATTGAAGACGATTCGGATGATGAACTTATCAGTCTGGACAAAATTTGTCCTGCAAAAACTCGACCGAAGTATAGGAAATATGAAATTGACGATTTTCAGTTCTTGAAAGTGTTGGGAAAGGGGAGTTTCGGAAAGGTAAGCCGCACTTGAAGTTTAATTAATCGACTTCCTGTTTCATTAAAAACTCTTGAAAATGTGAAGTAAACATACATCTTGGGGCGTCGTAAACCAGGAGATTAAAGAGGGGATTGGTCGTCCTTCATTTCACGTTCCTGCCAGATCACGTTGCTTCCTTTCGCATGCACAATACTTTTATTATAGTACATCATTTTGTGGTTTGTGGTTAGGGGAAGACATGGTGAATTTTATAAAAAAGGGAGATGACGTGGGTTTCGTGGTACAACAACGCTCAATCAGGGAGATCTTTGCTTTTTTATGTTTGTCAGGGTCATTATTGCGACAAAAAAAGCGGTTTCCAAAGTTGTCGGCAGCGTTAGCACATTTGACATTTGGAATGCAGATGCGACTGTTTCTTTTCATAAAGAAGAAAATCACGAATCGTCGTGTGTGGCTTATTTAATGTTATAGTGTAATTTTCATGGTTCACCATTTTCTCTCATTCCAACAAAACCATTTGCCAGAATTCCTGCCAGTAAAAACACTCAGTGTGACAGTGAAAAAGGAGGAGGTAATCGATGCCAACAAGTGGCTATAAATAGATTCTGTACATCTACTATTAACCTATAATTAGCAAGATCACATTGTATTTTATATTCATTATTTTTTACTTCAATTCGGGTTCTCCCTCTGATGTGAAAAGCAAGGAGTTTGGATTAGGATGATTTACAGTTTATTTTTGGTGCACATTAGCATTACTTACGAAAAGGAAATTAGCGTTGAGAAACTAAAGATGCATTTCTACGCAAAACGAAAATTCAAAGCTTCAAATTTAAATTTGGGTAAAATCCGTTAAATCCACCATTTCATCTCAAGCGACAAAGCCTACACAAAGCCACGCACGCACAGAATGAAGAAAGTAAGAAATTATTCTCACTTGTTAAATAAACAAGATTGAAATCACATGTTGGTGATCTAAAGTGAATTCATTCGATGATGATGCAGAACTTGTTTTCTTGGAATAATTCAGTTTTATTGATATGCAAAATGGTACGACCTACATCCATTTCATTTTCTTTCCATCAATGAGGCAGAAAAGGCCAAACATGTCTGCAAATTTATATGTGGCTTAGGCTTAGGTTCACCCGTTTAGGTTTGCGCCTGCATCTGCTGTCAATGACAATTATTGAATGTTGCAAGCAATGCCATATTATGCTGTGCGATTAGAGTTGCAAAAGTTCCCAAATAGTTTGGGATTTTCTTCAAAATGTCTAACTTTTTTGCGTGGGCCTCGATCGTCGAATTATGGTTTAGTTATTTGGTTCAGGTTTTTGAAGGCACAAGTTAACTAGACGTTGAATTAAAGTAGTAAGATTAGTTGACTACCCCTAATCTTTACAACTTGAAAAT
This sequence comes from Troglopedetes dispersus, assembly GCA_027744215.1. Taxonomy (NCBI): domain Eukaryota; kingdom Metazoa; phylum Arthropoda; class Collembola; order Entomobryomorpha; family Paronellidae; genus Troglopedetes; species Troglopedetes dispersus. The sequence goes on along the minus strand of JAHZNF010000559.1, from coordinate 8,175 downwards.
AGGGTATCCTTGTACTAAACCATTGTAGCATTTTACGTTCATGTTCTGTAACAAAGACGTAATTGAGACAGGAAGACAGTTTAAAGACAAAAGATACAGATTATTTACCACGCAGTCTCCGAAAAGTGTATCAAGGTAAATCTCTTATTTTGAAAAATCTTAATATGTTGCTGTCTGTCATGAAAGAAGCATGAAAAGGAAAAGTTGTGTGCAACCTTTGTTTAAAATTTAAAAAAAATGCAGGTTTGGAAAGAGCCATGAGGGACAAAAATATTGCGATTCAAAGATTTTAGTTGGTTGCAGTATTCCTGTGACCTGTTGGCACTAAACTCAAGTCGGAATTTTTATCCACATCCACAAGACAATGTTTCCTTTCAGCTTATTTATGTTTTTATCCAACTTTGTTTTTAACGATTTAAAAAAATTATTTCATGAAACAACACCCTATCTTCTTTGAGAAGCGCGAATAATGCCCTTCCCTTGAGTTTTTCTGATGCACTTTGCTTTGGACATGGATGCATGAAGGATTTGACTACTACAAAAAGTTTTCTTTCCTGTGTGGCGTGACAAAAATTGACTCAACCTTTGTCGCTGCGCTTGTCATGCGGAAAAATCACTTTCTAAGTGAGGCAAAAAGTTTAGTGAAGATTAGAATTCGTTTTAAGTTGTTTTCGGTTTTCTCACTTCTAAAAATACGAGATGGCCTTTTGCTTTTGCATACTGATGTATATTAGTGATATTCATCACTTGTAAATCATTTTAAAACAAAGAATACTATAATTATACATCCTCTGTGGACAAGGCATAGTGAAAATTTGAATGCAATTTGTACCTTATGCATATATTTTTTGGGAAGGAAGTAATTTGGCAGCTTCACAGTAAGACATTGCCACTTCTCAATGACCCCATAAGCCACCTCTTTGCACAAGAATTTGTCCCATTTTGTCAGCAGATTCTTACTTAATTAGAAACAATTGCTTCTCCACAAACACTATTTTAAACTTACTGCTGATAACATAGTTTGTGCATAAATGAAGCGAGCATGAAAGAAATCTTGATAAGGAAGAGTGTCAAAAGGAAGTAATGCGTCACAGTGTAGAGTCGTCCAACCCTCGATTACTTTTTTAAATAAAATTGATGAACTGTTTGCTTATTTTCGGTGTTAATAAATTGCTGCAGCCGTACGTGTGACGGCATTCATTTGTTAAACAAAGCAAGCGTGAAATTGAAGAATGCATCTTAACTTGAGACTGATTTGGCTGTTTACAAAAGTGTTCCATTTTCACCAAATTGCATAGATGAATATTCTGCTAGAGAGAAGTGAAAATCTGGTGCAGTGATCTCTCTTTGCTCTTCAGATTAAAAAAAAATCATGTAAACTATAGCTCCCTAAATGTTTGGGAACATAAACCCACAGATGTTTTGTAAAAAAAGTTTGAATTTGACTATTCCTTTCCTTTTCAGTCCCATTTATTTTTCGTCATGGAATACCTAAACGGAGGAGACTTGATGTTCCACATTCAGCAATCTGGTCGCTTTGCAGAAGAACGAGCGAGATTCTACGGAGCAGAAATTGTTTCAGGACTAAAATTCCTCCACAAGAGAGGGGTCATATACAGGTAAGCCCAACAAGTTCTAAAATGTTTGAATTCGAAATAAAGCCAAGCCTATAATGAACAAAAAACAGGCAAACAAACATACAGATAAAATATAATAGCAAACATAATATTGACACAAATATCGAAAAGAGTTCATAAATGCTTCTTGCTGAGAATTAACTGACAAAAAGTCATGTTAAATATCAGTTCTAAAAATGTGTGACGGGCTATGGCTCCAAGTTGACGTTTACTTTTGTTTACCTACTTTTGGTTTAAGTGGGATGCACATGGCTTCTTCCATGTGAATCATGCAATGATCCAATTTCATTATCGACCAGAATGAATGCACAGTTGCAACTTTATGTTTTTTTCAAATATCTATTATCCCTAAGAATGGCACAAAGTATTTTAAAGTAAGTCAAGATCACGTCGATGATGCAGCAAAACTAGTTTATTTCCTTTCATTTCACGTCACATTATTGTCTTTCCTTATTATTCAATGTCCACAATACAGAAACTGACAGCTCCATGTTCACCCCTTTATAGCAAGTTTACATGCATGCTTTAAAATTCTTGCTACCAATTTCTGGATTTAGGTCATTCACACTGAAGATTGACGTTAGGGAACGTCTCAAATTTTGAAATGCAATTTCGGACATAATTTGCTTACGAATTATGCTTTCGTTCATAGTACAGTTTTAAAGAATATTTAGAGCAAGATCTCTGTACTGCACCGGTACGTCGGAAGCCCAACAAAACAAGTATATTTTGGGCAACCTTGTCCTGATGTCACTTCAAGACACCTCATCGGTTATCTCATATCTTCTACTCATCATCGAAAAACGAAACCACTTATGCATAACCGTTAATAGTACACATTACATAATATGCTAAATAACAAAAATCACATAAAAGAAAGCATCTGGCAACATGGCGGTCATCATAATAGAAATATGTGGGTCTTCTACACCAATTCCTTTCCTTCATGAATTTTAATGTCTTTCTTCTGTGAATCTTTAGGGACCTCAAATTAGACAACGTTCTACTGGATTACGAGGGACATATCAGGATTGCGGACTTTGGCATGTGCAAATTACAAATTTATCTCGACCGGATGGCAGACACATTCTGTGGGACCCCAGAGTACATGAGCCCCGAGGTTCAGTTTTTTTAGCAATTCATTAACCTGTTTTTATATTATAATCCATGTCTTTTTACTTTAAGCGCCATGACTCATACGCGTATAAACATTACTTGTATAGGTAATTGGGTTGTTTTGTATTGGAAAGTCAGGCTTACAACAAGGATGTATGAATATTATTTTATAACTTCGACAAAACGGTCCCTGCGGCTGGGAGAAGAAACCATTACGATTCTTAAAATTTGACACGTGACAAGTAACATCTCATTGGAAAACCCGTACCTGTGCTTTCACTTTTGAAATTTGAGCTACCACGAGCAGGAAAATTCAAATTTGCAACATCCCTGTTACTATTTCTGTACCCACGATAACTTCAAAAATTAAAATTTGCACTTTGTAACCGACAAGAAACAACAAGGAGAGTAAGGCTAAGTTCGTCGGTGAGCAAAATCCGTCGAGCCACAATTAATGGTTAAAGTTTTGCACATTTCTTTCACCACTATATCACATGCTTGGTTACATCATTTTCACTTTTTGACAAGTGAAATGACGCAGCTGCATATTATGTATATATTACACACTATGCATATCAAATACCATTCGCGTTTCGATGTCTCCAATTTCAAAAGTGAATGCAGAAGTCCCCAATTAAATTAATGCGTGCTGGAGTTATTGTACGAGCAACAAAAAGTAAAAAAAACATCAAGAATCCTAGGAATGCATGCGCATGCATTACTATGTAGAAATTTATGATTAAATTATCATTTTTTAAAGCATTTCATACATCATGACACAAAAGAATAGGATTCGGCTGGTGTTTTTAGCAGAAATTTTCTTTCGGCAGAGTTATTTTTATCGGTAAACAATTTTATGTGGGGGATTGGCGATTTAAAATAATATTCAATATATTTTTTTATTAATCTTGCAGATTATTAAAGGCTTACGCTACAACCAAAGCGTAGACTGGTGAGTACAATAAACCTTCAATATATATTATAGTGACTTATGTGCTTTATCCATGAACTGCTTCAAAGTGTTAGCGTGACGCAAATTAAAGCCACTTTTTAAATTTAATTTAATTTTCTGCAGGTGGGCATTTGGTGTTCTCATGTATGAAATGCTGATCGGTCAGAGTCCTTTCAGTGGCCATGAGGAGGTAGTAATCAAGTCCATGCCATGCCAAAACCAGCCATCAAACTAGATGGAGTTGATTAATTTTTATTTTAAAATTTTTAAAGGACGAGCTGTTTTGGTCTATTTGTAATGAGGCAGTTCATTACCCTCGCTTCCTCAGCAAAGAATCGAAACGGCTGCTTGAACTCGTAAGCCAAAAAGGGAGACATTTTCCCTTTAAGAATAAATAAATCTATATTATGTTGTTGTGGCTCTATCATGAGTTTGATTAGTGACAAAGATTTGTCTTCGCACACCACTAATATACCGTGCAAACTTTAATTGCTGTCATCATTACATGGCGTTGATAAAATTGGCGATGAAAATGCATGTTGCTTATCAAGTTATCAGTTTGCTCTAATTTCAACTAATATAAGGATCATCGTCTTCTTATCTTCATAACAGCTGTTGGAGAAGGATGCTTCCAAGAGGTTAGGAACAGTGGGCTGCATTCACGGGGTAAGCTTTATGTACTTCTTGAAAGAAATCCAATAAAAAAATTAGAAGTTCCTAAAGGAAGACAAAATTTACCTCCTCCTCCTCCCATGCTAAGTTACGGCTATAAGCATTCTATTTTTGTATAGCGCACAAAAATAGAGAGTGCAGTAGTATCAGTTTCTTGAAATTCAATCTAGAATTTTTCGATTACTTCTAGTTCTGAATTGCTATTAGTTAACTATCGATTAAAATGACTGCCCAGCAAGCTGAACCGCAATTTAATCACGAAAATTAAGCATCAAGGTTCTGGTTTTTAATTCAATCAGTGCATACCAATTCAATCAGGTCGCTCCTCTGAAAGTCCGTCATCCAAAGCGTCCTCGTATTGCCTTACCCCTAGAAAAACAACCTGCTAATAAAAAGTGGAAACACTAATTTCACAGATCTTCTGTTTAATGTATCATATTTTTAGGACGTGAAAGAACAACCTTTCTTCCAACCTATTGACTGGGAACGTTTAGAAAAACGAGATCTGGAACCACCGTATAAACCAAAACTTGTAAGCCCGCACCACCTAATAATTTTCATGATGATGGCCTCAGAGACAGCGCAATACTTTGAGGAAACCTTCAATCATTTTCATTCTGAAACGATAAACCTACTTTCAATGTTTTCCTTTGCATCTAGAAACATTCTTTGGATGTTCAGTATTTTGACACAACGTTTACGAAGGAAGCAGCTAGATTGACCCCGGTAAAGTTGATAATCAATGCATTAAAATAATAACAAACTCATCAGTAATTAACTATCTTATAACTAGCACTAATTATTTTGTACAGGTGGATAAGGAGATACTGCGATCAATGGACCAGACCCAATTTGAAGGATTCTCATACACAAATCCCCACACAACAGATTAAAAATGTCAACTTTATTCGAATACTCGTCTGTCGTTTGTTCAAAATACTTAAAATAGTTATTTATGTAATCATGATTATTTGCCGGTTGAGATTGAACGAGTCTCTCACGAAAATACATTATTTATATAAATGTTACCCTAATGCTATATCCCATAAAAAGATTAAATTTTTTGCGAGCTGTTTCAAGAGAGAAGTTGAAACACGCGAGATTGTGTCAATGCTGGTTTCAATGGTGGAGTATAAAACTTTTATCTACTTTCTTACGGGAATTGATAATCCGAGAGCTTGGGAGATACGAGTATACACTTTCCACCTTGGACAAGTTTGTACATTTTAAGATAGTTACCTTTGTTCTCTTTGAAGAGAACTCAAATTTTGACCATGTGCCAACAAAATCTCGCTGGTGAGTGAGTTCGCAGTTAGATGTACCTACCTAGACCTATTTCTTGAGTTTAACAAGTCAGTGTTATGTCTCCTATTCAAAATGTCAGTCAACCGTTCCAAAAGACTCAGAAGTGGGAGAGGTTGATAGTATCATCACATATGAAAGAGTTGTTATTTACGCTGTTTAAAGTTGCTATATGTTATACATGGTTTATTTATATTTTATAAATGTTTACTTGTGTTTACCTGACGAGAAAACTTTATATAGAGATATACATACGAACATTTAATTTATCGTGGTGAGATCTCGCAACACCGCCTTCTCTGCTTGTATAACTCTGATGTGTAGCATTTACTATACATATCTTACGTCGTAGAAGCTTTGATTTTAATTGTAATAAGTTTCATATTATTATGTTCATTCGCTTTATTTTAAAGAAGCGCTCTTCCGAATACATTTAGGAGAAAAGGCTGTTGTTTTCTTTGTAAATCGTAAGATAAGTATGAAAGTGCATAGTTTTTTATAATGAGACATCAGAACATTTCTAGCTTATTTTTAATTTAATGTTCTGAGATCTTGGCCAAAGTCGACCAACTATATTGTTTTTACACGCTGATTTTTTGTTTAGTAATTTAAATTTTGGCATAAATCAATTGATTGTAAGTACATTTAATTGTATTTATTCACACACAAGTAATACTTTAAATGTGGATTCATTTAAGTTTACCAAAATACACTGCACAATTTACATGTATTTTCTACATTAAATGTGGAAAGTGAAATACTGATACCGAAAACAAAGTTTGGTGCTGCTTTTAATAATATGTTAAGCAGCCGTACCTTTTTGTACTTCCCGATTTTTACTAGTGAGAGTAGATTTTGTTACTATTTAGGAATTGTAGAAATTAAAACTATATGTGTATGTCTAGAATCTTTATCTGCGTCCGCATTGTGTAACAATTTTCTGGGTGATAGATTTCGAGACTTATCAAATTAACGCAACAAAATTGGGTATTATGTAATAAAAATGGAGCATGTTCAACACATTTTACATACTAGCAGAGACAATAGATTGCAATGGTATGTGTGTGTGTCAAAAAATATCATGTATACATACTTACAGTAGTACTACTGCTGGTTATCCTTTTCTAAATATCAATATCACAATTTATTTGGGTTCATTATTCAACTTCACACCATACAAGCTTTTATAGACAAGGGTTTTAGAGAAAGGATGCATATCTATAAGCTTTTGGTACAGATTGACTTCAAAGTATTCACAGACTATTCACAGAATTTAGAATATCTAAATTGTCTAATGTGTTCTGTGAAAAGTATTTAGCCACAAAATATGTGTTCTTATTATCAATATTGTGTTTGCTTCGCCTAATAAACGACGCCTGTCTGCTGAAACTCATTACTTTAATTGCACTGCGCACTTTTTGTACACATGAAATGTGTGAAGAATCTTCATGAGTAAATTTTGCAGTCAGATATTTTAATTTTGTTTCTGTCATTCCAATAAGCTTGTATTGTTTAAGTGCTTTGCTGATTTATATTTACGTTACTTCATATCCATAGATGCATAGACGAGGAATACCTAAATACGTTTAATAATATATAATTTAATTACGTATAATTCAAGTTCACAATAGATTTGTGGGACATGCTTACAGGTGATTTGTTGTTGGTAGCTAGCACATTTATAACATCCCCATAAAGCAAAATTCATAGCACCTCTTTTAAGAAAACCCAGGAATCGGATTAGCTGCGTCATAACCGTATTAATAAATTGACTTTGATAATTAATAATTTTAGCGTATGCTGCACACGAAATGCATTTTTTACAAAATATTCTTCATCTTTCAACAAGTATGAGTGCAGCTTACCGTTTTCCTTCTCGTATAGGTTATCCAACTTATTATTAGTCACATGAATTTATCTCGGACACCTGCAGGGACGTGATTCTCAGTTGTTTCAATCGCGAATGTTGCCCGTTGTATGCAACGCAAATTTGAAAATTTCAACCTACTCCAGTTCACAGGTGCCCTAGTCAGATAAAAGATAACAACCATAATGTCGTATTTTTTTTTGCTTTCCTGTGTTTTGTCATAAAATCCAAAGATGTGGATGCTCCGTTTGCACGAAAAGCATTTTACATTTTATTTTAATCCAAGATGTGAAATGCAAGCACCATTTTCATCCATACGCACTGTCATTGAGGAAATGTTTATCAGGTTAGGAATTAAAATAAACCCGAAAACCGATGGTATAAATATTCATAGAATTGAGCCACTTGTAAAATTCAATATTGTCGAAAATAACTACAAAATATTAAATGTAAAATATATTTACGTATGACAATTAAGAATAAAAACAACGATTACTGAATAACAAACAAGAAACGAATTCAAAGTACTCCAATGATTTTCAAGTATTGTTAACGTATTAGTCATATTAAATGAAAAGGATGTGAAGCCAGTTTTTTAAATCATAGAACACATCTCTGTTAAAGACCTC
>JAHZNF010000558.1:0-10391 GCA_027744215.1 Troglopedetes dispersus | reverse complement strand
AAATATAGTATTCAGAAGGGAAAATAACTCAATTTAATATAATTAAGTTGTCAAACTGTAAGTTGGTTGCATGAAACCTGATAAACATAATTATTTTCTTTGGATGGCGTGTGCGTAAACTTTTTGGTTTCGTGTCTGACAAGTAGGTAAAACTAAATTATATATTTGGTCATCATTAGATTTTAAAATTATGAAAATCACATTTTGATGCTTGAATAAACAATTTGTTAGAGCAATTATGAAATTGTGCTATTGAAGAAACATTAAATCACTCTGGTTGCTTTTCATTGCAGAAATCGTCCATCTTGGAAAGTCTCAAGACGCCCCTTGCAAAAATGCAAATCTTCTCAAACGTGAAATCGAGCATTATTGTCACAACAAAGCCATAAAATAACTTGAGTATTGTAAGAACATCCACAAATTACCGTGATAGTATCAAATATCGCTACTAAAGGAGTACAATAAGCAGCACAGTAGCACCATAACGCAATCTGGTATTTCGGCACTCATATTTATTTTTAGCAAGTATATAAATTTTAATGAACGTTTTGATCAAACCACAAAAATTAACGCAATAAAAGAGATATATAGCTTCAAAAGCATCTTGTCAAATATTCACTGAAAAACTGTTATGTACTAAATATATACCTATGCAAACAAACCTTTGCCGCGTGCTCACCTTGAATCTATCTTTTGTTGCGTGCTTTTTCTTATGGAAAGTTTACGAAAACACACACACAAAATTCATTATCCCTGGATTATAGCAAAAATGCAATTAACATTCAACACCAGGATCGGTAATAAACCAAGAAGGAACATGGAATGCGTTGTGGAGCATAGTCCTCATTAAATTATTTCAAAGATATTTTAATGGTAGGTACATGGATCCTCCATCAAAAAATTACCGCAGCCCCGCCACCAAAAATATTTCTTTTAGAAAGGTTCCCAACATTTCAAACAGAAAAAAAAACAGTGAAAATAGAGAATGAGTGGAAAGAAATATAGCATTCCACTGCGATAGAGCATCTTGATTTTTTTGATAAAAAGCAAACAAACGCACAAATTTCTGTCAAACGATATATATTAAGCGCTTCCAAATAAGTGGAGTGCCTACACAAACAAACATCGCCTTAATAGATTTTTGCCATTCTCACACACACAAAAAAAAGAATCTCAGCAGCCAAAAAATGCGTCAAGCCAAACCAAACAGTAGAAGAGAGAGAAAAAAAGTTGCGATAAGCTATCTAAGATTACGGAAGGTAGATAAGCCAAAAAAGAAAAACAAATGTGCATCATAAAAAGGCTATAGAGCGAATGGGAGAGAAGAAAAAAAATTTACTACAACTCAAAAGTGATGTAGCAGAACTAAAAAGAAACCAGTTACTTACGCAATTCATAAGCAGAGAAGTACGGAGAGATATGGCGAGGAAGAAATATTTGAGATGACTACGGTCGTTGCCTTCTTGTTCAAAAGAAATGCAGGAATGCTTTATGAGAATAAGAAATATATATTTCCGTTTGGATATATTAGGTCATAATTTTTTGTTTGCTTATATTTTAGCAGATAAAAAAGTACATGGCCAAACATGTTTACCATCCACGCTCCTATCAAAGTCGGATGAGCTATACGAAGAAGCTGAGAATTTGTCTAGAGACAAAGGGAGAAAAAAATGGAACGAGCTTTCTGCTCCGTAAATGATAAATCGTTGAAATGAAACTTGACTTACAATAAATAGTTATAAGATTACTGTGCTCATCATCTTAATATTATACGTCTTTCTAACATGGAAATGCTCCTGCGAGACTTTAGTCTTGACTTGATTTATGTACTTCTTCCAGAACGCATCATGGTGGAACATCTAATGACATACTAATGAATGAAGGAAACATATTATAGGGTAAACATTACCGAAAATAATATGAAAATCTTTATGGCTTATAGAATCCGGCTTTCTTGTTTTTCTTTCAATTCACGATGCCAAGTTAAAATCTCAAGTGTACCGCTCACTCCCATTGGCCATATTTAAGTGCTTCGCACCACTAGTTCCGACTCAACATCCAGCATCACCGCTAACAAATTCGTGAATGAACACGCATATCCATCGAATCCTGCAACTGTTCACATATATTTCTATGCCCTGAACAAAGCAACCTTTAAAAAATTCTACATGTTTTACCAATAAAGAATATAAATTTAAAAAAATATGTATATGTATGCTATAAAAACTGCGCTATGTAAAAAGTAGAAAAAGAGAAACATTTTGATTCTGACTTGAGTACACCCACGAGTTTGTCTTGCGCAATGTCCAAAAAAATGAAAATATTATTGAAAATGTTTACAGAAAAAGGAGCGCTGAAAGATCGAGAAACTTCTCAGTAGTTGGAATGCTCACAAAATCGAATGACTCAAAAACTTTCTTTTCTTGTAGGCAGGTCGAAAGAAATGAATGAAACATGATGCTGCCTGTTTCCAAAAAAGAATCTCGATGTGACAAGAGGAACCATGTAGGCAACAGAACATGAAACAACTCCGTGTACTTTACAAAAACAAGTCACACATATTTCGATAAGATTTTTTTTTGTTTAGAAATGTGTTTTCCTCTTAAAACTACTTTGCGAGGGAGCGTTTTAATAATATAAAGCTGTGTGTGCCTTACTCCTATTATCATTATTATTTTGGTATGCAGCAAGTACTACTTGAAAGGCTCCACGCTACATCACTTGTCAAAAATAAAAAAAAACGTAACAATAATGTTCGAAAAAATATTTGTCTCTCCTCTTTCTTGCTTACGATGACTTTAACGAACTCTCATGCCAATAGTGCTAGTGTCAAAAAATTACTGTTCTGCTGACTCATTTCCATCAGCCCAGGAGATCACATGCTTTTCTCTTACCTTTTTTTTAAAAAAAGTAGTCATGTACTTTTTTGTGGATGCACCCATTTTTCTTCAGCCCTTTTCCAACAAAAAAAATATTTCGTGGTAATAATGATCACCATCATGGTTGAAGCCATTTCCTCTTTCTTCTGTTTTAAGATCGACATCGAAGTGACATTCAACGTAAATTGAAGAGAATGAGCTCCTCACTATTTTTGTTACATGACAAGCTACACACAATTTTTTTGTTGGTGCAACTTAATGGGAAGAAGGTAAAGCACATGCCCACTTCGCTTCGAGTAGTTAACATTGGCGCATTAAGTAAGCTGGTTGAAAAAGTGAGAGTTCAAGAATCTCTCTCTCTCTCTCTCACATGTTTCCCTTTTATTACTTAAACATATTTTGAAAAGCGTCCCTTCCAGCAATGTTGTGACTTATGCAACATATTTATGTTACATCTTTGAGACGAAAACACATCACCGTAGGTGTGGCGTCCTTAGGTACAGGAATACCACGTTAAAAGTTCAAAGTGGATAATGCTCTTTTTACAAAATGCTCGTTTGTTTCTGATATTCTAGTTGGTGATACCATTTTTGTTTTACCTTGATCTCCGATCTTTCATGTCATATATAAATATATACTTAGTAAAAAGAAGGGGGAAATAATAATACGAGGCGCACGCACACATATTTGCTCTGTTTTATATATCACTTTACACTCCCCATTTTTTCACAGAGAGAAACGCTGTTTCCTGACTGAATTACGTAACATGCAAGCTCATTAGTAGGTCGTAACTTAGTAGCATGTCTATGTCATAATCATCACATCACCCGAAATATGTTTGCCTTGTATAGATGACAATGGTGAAATCTAAGAAGATTATAACTTCCTAAATTCATGGAGATACGCTTAAGCACAGCATTACAATATCCACATATAACTGAACTAATGCGTATAATTGAGCTAGCGTGAATTCTGAACAGAGACAAAAAAATGTGGATAATAATGTATTTGTGCAATGAAATCATTCTCCTCCAGGTTTTCTCATTTTTAGAATGATGGTGCTCTGATAACTCAGAAGATCTAATCAGTGAATGCTTTTATTTATATGTGAGAGCTTTAATGGAGATGTATTGGTCTTTAAAGTCCTCAACAGCTTTACCCAGAAAATTCTCTCATTTCCTTCCCGAGGAAGTTCAACGGAAATAAAAATATGCATTTTAAAGTAAGTACTTAGGGGCAAGTGCTTAGTAAAATCATCGTAGATCCTTGTTCGCTCAGTGGAATCAAAATGGCTTGAAAAAGTTCTCAATGTTAATACCTTTGGCTCGTGTAAACCGTTACTTCCTTTTTCCTTTGTTCCCTCTTTTAGGTTTTCCTGAAATATTTTTTTACTATTGTTAAGAGATTATATGTGCCTGGAAAATTGTAGCTTTTTATTGAACAAATGTGGAGCTAGAAAACCAAGGCTATAAGTTTACCTACTTCAGTTTGGGGTTGATCTTGTACATGATTACATGATAAAAATTGCACAAAATTTTGCAGACTATGTAATCTTATTTCTTTTGGAGAGAATTGGGTACGTATATGTATCATGTTTCTTTAGCAGTACATCAAACTGTTCAAGATAATTAATGCATTTAAGACATCGCGACTGAAAACTTTGAATTTTAATACTTCTATGATGTCAAATGTCAACCATATATATATATATATATATATATATATATGTATATATATTTGTATTGAAAGATTATGTTATTGAGTTGCATTCGTGCACAATTTCACTACGAAAACTTTGATAAAAGTTAGTTCTCATTCTCACATTGAAACTAGAGATATATTCACGTTCACATTACACTGTGTCACAAATACTCAACTTATTGAACAATGCAATGGAACTTGAGAATATTATGTGAAAAGCTGGACAACGACATCACACACACAATAGCAACTTAGTATTTTCACTCTGTATTTGAGTAGGTGGATTTACTAACTTTGCGGTAATTCGAGATGTGCGTGGGACGCGAGTTCCTAAGAATTGCAATTCTTTTGTTCTCTTTGGTGTCCTCACGGAGAATACGAAACACTAATACAAAAGGCACATACGCTGCTCTGCCGGGTTTTTAAACAAGAAGATCACGCGATCTTTCTAAAAATAGGCTACAAATTACATTATCAAACAAGTTACAAATTAAATTGTTCCTTTTGGCTTAGTTTATTGAATTCAAGATCCTTTACATTCTCTACAGCAAGTTTCACAAATGCTGAAAATTTGGGGAAAGTAGAAACAATGAACAGTGAAAGTTAAAATAGGCACAAAAGTGCTTCTAATTTGCAAATGGGAAGTTTAGAATCTTTCCTTACACTTTATTTAAGCATCATTCCCGTAGTCCTATATGTTAGCGCCGTTTTATTTTTGATTATTCAGTAGTAATTCATTTCGTGATTGGATAAGTCAATTTATTTCATCCCACAACATTCTTCCCTCAACTTGCATGTTTCGATTTGTTTTTCTTCCACAAATTTACGATTGCTTAAAGAGAATATTATGGATATGAGCGTGTGGGCGAGAAAAGAAATGAAAAAACAATTTTGATTATGAGTTATCTCCAAACTTTACTCAAGAATAAGGTGGAAAAGCAAATCATATTTTTCTTGCTTTATTGGTATTTACATCTGCAGTGTTTAAAAAAACATTTTTTCAATGTTTGTTTGACGCCATGATTCCTCCTTTACGAATTTTTCGTGACAGTAAAGCACAGATTTTGGCTTATCTGAAACAAGAAGTTATTCTTTTATTATGGTTTTGCACATGTCAGATTGTTTCATGTTGTAATCATCATTTAAATCATCGTATATATTTGTTGCAGCTTTAACTTTTCTCCTCCAATAAATACTTTGTTTTGAAGTTGTTTTATTTTTTTGGCTTATTGTAAACGATGAAGCAAATTATGTTGAATTAACGAGTGATATTTGGATTGTGAAATCGACATTATTCCAGATTACCATTTTTGCCGAGCCCGCTGAGGTGTACTGAATTTAATACTCATTTTTTATGAGTCCCCTCCTCCCCTTCTTTATTACGACAAGGAAAGCAATCAAAATAATATTTCGTGAATCCCATTTCAGGAGGATGCCAACAAAACGGAATAGGTAATGACAGAACGTCTTTCTGCGTTTTCTCAAATGAACACTTTCCCAACACAATTTTACTACTCTTTTGCCATCAGTTTTACTTATATGATGAGCGTCAACGAGAGTCGAGCGTTCAGTCATATTTAAATATTCGAAAAAAAGACACGTAGTAATGATAATGACTGCAGTGGTAAAATGATACGAAAACCACCACCGGAGTCAGTAAATATGTCCTGGGATGATTTGTAATTTATTATTACAGGGTGTTTCAACCACTCACTTTAATGAGATCCATGTGCAAAGATGGAAACAAGTAGTATTTCTCCACGCAATTTACAAAACATATATTTATATTGCTCCGTTACGTGTTCTGTGTACGTGCGCATACATATGTGTGTGCGGACTCTACCATATTTTAATGATGTTACAAACAACTTTTTAAAACTCCCTTTTTTAAAACATCCCAGCAGATATCTTCAGAAAAGTTATTGCAGCTGCTATGCTTCCTTCATAGGACGATAAGACTTTATTGGGCTGTTTAAAAAAGTTATCTTCAAGATCACGATCACTATCTCAGTTTGTGATTTTTATATTTTTTTTCTCAAGGAAAATTTCTGTGAAGGAATTATTGCATCATATTATTTTGTGAACTTGTTGTTTGAAGCTTGACAGCTCTTGAGGAACCTCTACATTTTAAAATAAATATTTCAGATTGGTACAATTCGCCGATACTAATCTTTTAATTCTTCGGTCAAGCTGTAAATTCCAGTAGCTTTCTGGCGTGTGGGGAAAATCAAGACAGTCTCGTCGGAAAAAGCTTAAAAAGAACATTATTTCATTGCCTTAAAAAGTCTCACGTGCCGCTACTAAACAGTACTGGGACAGTTGTTGGTCTTCCCCACACCAACTACCATTTTAATTTGAAGCATTCCTATGATGTATGTAGGAGTGAGTGAAAAAATATAAAAACTAAACAGACAACTTTCCACAATAACAATACATAAATACTTTTAAAAACAAATAAATATTTACACTAGTTTGTATTTGACAGGCATAATTAAATGATTGAATCGTTGTAAAATATGAGAAACGATTTTTCCTTAATTGGACAGATGGGAAACGAGTTGTACATAATAAAAAAATAATGGATTCTGTATATTTCACGGTCATAAATTTGTATTTAAGCGTTTGAAGCAACTCTCAGAGACTAATTCTTAATCAGCGTAACAAAGGACATTCTGACACTCTTCCAACAAAAAAAAATACGATTTACGCGAACATGGATGCAGAAACAGAATGCTATGTGCAAGTCATCCATGTTAAAACGGATACAATGGAGCATAAAGGTGATAATAATAACAACACGTTTAAACCCTCTGTGCACAACCATAACCATCCAACCACATAAACACAACATTGGTAAAAAAAATGACTATCTTCGATAATAAAAACTGGCATTACGCTCCATGAAGACGGGATGGATCGGGGAACGGCGAAAGATGAATCTGATCAGGATCCCAACAAATTCACCAACCTCATCATCATCAAAGCGGAGATTAGAAAAGATCATCTTCATCTGCCTCTCCATCCAAAGGAATACTTTATCATCATGATCACCATCAACAACTCAGAACAAGAAAAAAAACATTCTTTCCCGATCATCAAAACTCCTGCTCCTCCATACCCATCATGAGAACAAGCCAAACAGTGAAAATAGAAACACTTATTGTGGCGGTTTTGCAAGTACCGTGATAATGTTTATTATGCATTTCATCTCTCTCTCTCTCACTGAGTGAACCCGTGAGTATTTTTGCAACAGTGCTTTCCTATAATATATATACGCCTCCCCATATTCAAAACATCATCGGCACAGTTCTTAAATACGTGGAAAGAAAAGTTGATAATGATCATCATGATTATCATCATCACCATCAACCTCCTCATCCAATGCTGCTCCTGCTGCTCCTCATACTCATCATCACCGTTCAGCAGCAGCAGCAGTAGAATACAAACCGTTCTTGGCATATAAAATTGCAAACAATTTGTATCTTTCTACTCATCTCGTCAATACATTATAATATAATCTCTGCGTGTGATAGCTCTTTTTAAGGCGGACGAAAACCGCAAAGTATTCTTTATCCCAGAGCTGAATACGGACCAGGCAGACAAACAACAACAGAACCAGCAGGGCACACTCATGGTGGTATTTGCGAAAAAAAAGTATCAGGATCTCAAAGGAGGAAGATCTTTAGAGTGCCAACCCTTTCCGATCGTACTGATCATATTAACAAAATAACCACTAAAGCCTGCCCTAAAACACCCAGGAACAGATTTCTGTTGTTTATAAAATACAAACGTATCGTGTAATTTTGCCATGCTGAAGAAGTATGAAAGGTGCTAAAGGACGATTTTGCATAATGCATCCATATTATTTCGTGTGCATTAACTCAAGCAAAACTTAAACACTGGACCAACAACACGCTAATAATGCATTACAGAGCCAATTGAATTCTTCAATCTGTTATTGATGCTAGTGGAAAACGTGTTCTGCGAAGACTATCGCATTTTTTTGCTTCTACCATGTCGTTAATTTTTGCTACTTATTTTTTTTTCTTCTCTTGAAAACCCGATCATCTTTTTTATATTTTACTGGTTCTCCTACAACAAAATCCGTTTCTTTTGTTTCTTTGAGCTGGTGCAACGTGTATTTTGACGAAAATGGTTTTTAATATGCTTTAGATCGAATCGTACAGCAGCGCAGGGAAAGAGGGTAAATAACAAAACGAAACCTGAAACACATGAGGAAAAATTCCTTCACAATTTTATGTCTTTTTGTTTCGCTGTTTATTTTTTTCCACGATCATGGTTCCAATCTGACGAAAATTCCGCCTGATATGCCAACAACTATACGTAACCCCCACGCTTTTTTTCTTGTTATTTTTTTTCGCAAAAATAAAATCCAGAATCATCATCAGCACATCCATCTATCCAACCATGTAGTCGTTTTTGAAGCAATTGCTAAAAGTGTTTTTTGCACCATCCATTTCCATACGTTCGTCTTGCCAGTAGTCACAGTTGGTTGTAACAGAAGGCAAAGAAAGTTTAAGCAGTGGTGGCTTCTATAGGTATGTGCATGTATATTGGTAGCAGCAATCTAGTTGACTGTACATAGTAGTATTAGCATGTGCAAAAAAAGAACGCTTTAAGGAGAGATGTGTATCCTTCCACGAGGACAATGACTTGACCCTGAACATTGTGTATGACGATGTGATGAGCTGCTAAATTTCATACAAATTTTATCCTTTTCATCTTCATATAATATATATTATAGGTATTTAACTTATTATGGCGAACTCGCTGTCTCTTTTTTTATAAAAAATGAAGATGTGTCCATTCCACCGACTGTGAGTGAGCACACTTGAAGGCAAATCACATATTAAAAATAGACATGAGTGAGAGATGTATTTTCATGTGGATGACATAATTGTCTGTTTTTGAGAACTGAATCTTGACATTCTCTACTGTAAATTTTATTAGCTTTGTACACATTCGTAATAAAAACGATAACAGAGTTGATAAAGTAATTTAAATTTATGTAGAAGCATTGAGAAATCGGTCAAATTGAAGATTAGTTATATCCATACCAGGTCAATTGCTTCTTCAAACAAAGTTTCAGTAACTTGGAATAGCTATGCATACTGTTCGTATGTCGGGGTTGTATTATTGTATCAGAATTTTCTTTGATGTATTTCTGGTGAAAACGTTTCGCTTCTTTCAAAGTCATTTTTTGTGGAAGAAAACACCTGATAGCACTCATCCAGTTTTGATCATACAACGCAGATTACAAAGATGACAATATCAAAAAGTCAAGATCAGTGCGGCAGAATCACCGAAACTTATGTAAAACCCGTACCTGTGCAAAAACATGGATACACATTGATATGTTCCACAGCGTGGATTCTGCAAAAAATACACAGCCTAGTTGAAATGAAAATAGTGACAACGAGAATAAATATTAAAAATGCAATAATATGCTCATCCTCAAACACAGTATGAACCACAGCTGCTTGCGTATGCTCACAAAATATTACACAAAAAAGTGTAAGATTATCGGGAAAAAAGCAAGAAAAGTAACATATCTACACAAGTTTGCAATTCTTTTCTGGAATAGCTTTACCTTCATTTTATCATCACTATCCATACAAAAAAATGTATGAATCTCTTGGTGAAGCTCTGGTATACTCAGTTGTCAATGCATACCTCTTTTACGCTAGTGAAAACTCTTTTTTTTTGTGCTGCTGCGGTATTCTCTTACATGGCTGGTGGCGATAATATGCATACATACTCCAGAGAGACGAAAGACCTGCGAAAGCTTCA